>JABXJD010000254.1:0-152500 GCA_013375575.1 Percina caprodes | reverse complement strand
TCACTGCACTATTGTCTCAACCTGTGTAGTGTGTGTGTATTGTTTGTTTTGTATGAGTAAGCGCACTGTGAGCAATACGATCCAAAGAAAATTCCTCGTATGTGTCCTCATACCTGGCAAATAAAGCTGATTCTGATTCTGACGAGTCAAACAATATCAATACAAAAGTGTATGAAAAACATTATATAACAATGTATAAGGCCGAACCCGGCTCACAAATGTTGATCCGGCCCGCAAATGAATTTAGTTTCACAATAATTTTGGCCCACCAACCCAAAAAGACGGAAAATGGTTTTCAAATTGCAAGTGCGCAACAATGCAGAATTTCAGCAAATTTGCCCAACTCTGAGACTCAGAAATTCCCACAGAGCCAGAGACTTTTTATATCCATGCTGTGAAACAGGTTGCTGTGAGTCGGCTGTGTGGTAGCTGCTTTTAAAAATGTAATCATTCTTTGAAAAATTTGCTTAACTCCATGAGGGCCAAACTTTTGGGGGTTTTGTGTCAACCAAACTGTAAGTTAGAAGACTATATGAGACTTGCAAAAATACAGTCAAAGTTATTTGACTTTTTTGTTTAAAGCATGTCCATAAACTTTACATGCCTGGCCCTTGATGTGATTCTCATTTTCTATTGTGGCCCTTAACGGCATTGAGTTTGACACCTCTTTTCTAGATAGTCCAGCCATTTTGTAGATTCCTTGCTATAAAATCAACCAATGTTTATTCAGTGGAAGAGAAGAAGAGAACAAATTAAGACACAACAGTGCAGTAGAACGATGAGTAGAAATGACTGCTGAAATGACTAAGGTGACGCCTCAGTGACACGGCCAGTCATCACCAGCAGAACAGAGCAGAGCAGAACGTACCCGAGGGTGACAGAGGACGCGGAGGACAAGAACAGGGTGAGGAAGGAGGGAGTTGAAGAGAGAGAGAGAGAGAGAGAGAAAGAGACAAAGTGGTGGGAAGATGTCCACAGGTTTCATTCTGTTCTGCAGGAGACAAGAGAGAGGAGTGATTGAGAGAAAACAGGTGGAGAGGCTTCATGTGAGACTGAAAAACGTGGACTTAGAAAAAGAAGGTGGCAGTGATCTTTGTGGTGTTGTCTTGGTTAAAGCGGGTGATGTAGTTGGTCTGTGACAGTTTTAATCAGTCAGGCACAGAGGGGAATTAGGACACAGATGAGTGGGAACGGCGGGTGGGAGGAAAATGTATTGGTGCTGTATCATGATTATATGAGATAGAGAGATCAGACATGCCCACCCCCTTAGTTTCCAGAAATATTTTTCCTGAGCTTTTTAGCCTGGGGTTATTAAAACTAGCCAAAAGAATTTACTGTGGGACAAACCACCGCTTCCTCAAAATCAGAAAACAGTCATGTGAGTTCAGTTCCAGAGTATGAACTTTGGAAGGATGTGGGGAAATAGTTGTCTTTCACAATAACTTGTCAATTCCTGTCTCAGCGACGTACATCTTTGTCCTGGTCAACCCTGAGGTGTGCCCAGGCCAGCTGGGAGGTATGGCTTACCTTTAAGTCACTGCCTGAAATTGATTCTCCCTGAAGAGCAATAGGGTTCTAAGTGAAAATTTGAACGTTTAACACTTTTTGTTTGAGTGCCTTTGTCTGCACTGTGCAAATATGACGTCTTTAAGTTGTTTGCTTACTGTAGGCCTAGGCTGTCAGGCCATTGTAAATCAAATTAAGAGAGTTATCCCTTGTGTTGTCTTCCCGTCAAAATTGACAATCAACACTTTTGTTGAAACTTTTTATCGATGTTTTTAACTTTTCTCACCTTTTTGTCCCTTTTTCAACACCTATGCCCCTTTTTTCAATGTTTGTCACTTTTTTTTACGTTTTAACACTACGTAACATTAACCTATAAACTTTAGTTTTATAGTCATTTTTGGATTTCATGGTCAATAAACCTCATTTATAGGAAATTATACCTAATGTTTGAGTTAGAAAAGCAGAAATTAGGAATTAGTTAAAATCAAATTAAAGGAATGTTTTACTTTTACTCAATACTGTTTCGAAACATTTTTTCGTTTATAGCATTTTTATGCTATAAAATTGAATAAGACGCCCCAAAATTAATGAAAGTACACATTTGTACTTGCCAGAGAGTGTTGTGGAATGAATCATAATAATTAATTAAACAATTAAAAAGGACATTGATATAGGAAAATGGGTCAATTTGACCCAAGGACAACATGAGGGTTATGCTCATTTTCAGGTTCATAATTGTATTTAGAGGTTGAACCAGAATAGGTTTGTGGTTTGATTTTCAAAAAACTCCATATTTTTGTTGTACTGCACATTGCTGAACCTCCTCTTTTCACCCTATGTGTTGAGCTGTCGTAGCTACAGAGTGAGACATCTTACTTCTGCACCATCTTTGTGCACAGTAAGTACTGCTTGCTTGTCAGTTGCAGAGTATGAGGCTGTGCCACACTAGCAGTTAACGAGCATTATAACCCATGCCACTCTTCTGTCCTCTGCGGCTGGGACACGATGGAGTGTTTTGTGCGCTGTCTTTGCAGCCAACAACAAAAGACTTTCCATGGTGCTTGGACATGGTGCCACCTAAACCGGTGCTCCCGAATCAATAACAAAGTGGCGGGTATCCGAGAAGGTTCTGCTGTACCTGGTGGGTGGAGACATAGACACTGTACGTATGCTCTGATGGGAGGGGGTGGTGGGTGTGAACATTGTAATGTTTTGGCCATTGACGTAGAATGCCCTGACGATTTCGACCAGCTCACCCGGAGACTGAAGGCAGGACACATTCAGAAACCCAGAAACATGCAAACACCACAGGGCCCAAGCCAGAACCCTCTTGCTATTAGGCGACAGTGCTAACCACTGCTCCACCATGTCGCCCTGATCAATGAAATGAATGAAACACCATAAACACAGCGAGGCGGACCATCCCACTGCAATTCAAATAACAAAGTGAATGAAAAAATTGCACCCAAAGCTTCTGCCAGATTGCTGAGCTCATCTAAAGAGTGCACGAAACCCATCCTGAAAAACTTCTATCAGTCTCCACACAGCTGCCTCTTCAGCAACTCAGTGCCAAACCTCATCCCCATCCATGAAAATATCTAAGCAGGTCTTTGTCTCTGACCATGGTTTATCTGCACCATATATACCTATACTTTGAATTCACTGTTGTAAGACTACACTTACTTAAGACCCCCCAAAACATTCCCCAAGTCCAAAGTAAGAGCCTGGTAAAATCCCAGAACAAATAATAATAATAATAATAATAATAATAACAATTAATACAGACTAAAACAGCGCTATTCGGCCACATATGAAGAGGGTCACTTCCCAAATAAAAGAGGAAGGGGAACCAAGTTTTAGAAAATTGTTTTAGAAAATGGTTTTAGCTCTAGTGTTTATGTTTTATTCACTACAACTCTCCAACCTGAAGCTTTGCCTTGCAGCACAGCATTGAAGTAAAACATGTTCCAATGTCGTGTCACTTTAATGGTCAGCAAAGGTCAGGGAGCTGAAACATAAGTAGGGCTTTAAATTAGCTTAGTTTAGCAATTTGCTAATGAAGACTTGTGGCCAGATGTGGATTTGTCCCAAAAGACAGCTCTGATCTGCACAACAACTTGGAGTACATTCTGCTGCGTAAAATGTCTGAACTCTTACTGATGGTGACGCTGTGTTTTGTCTGTTTTGTTCTTCTTTTCGATTTATTGTCCTGCCCATTTTGAATGCTTTTTTTTCCCTTCACACAATTACTGTCATTCTCTCCCCGTCTTCCTCTTATTCTCTTTTGCATCTCTTTAAATTATTTCACAATGTATCTGAGACATCTGTATGCAGATGTGTCCATCCGTCCGGTGTGTGTTTGTACAGGCACATGTTTGCATATGTGTGTGTTTGGTGCACCCTCTGTGTCGAGTGTTTTTTATTTTTGCATCTATACTTCTGTTAAAAGGGTAGCGTGTATTAAAGGATATTTGTGGGCAGGAACAAGATCACAGTAGAGTTTATGACGTACTCATCTCCTCAGCAATGCCAAAATACACAATGAAATGCAAATATCCTGAAAAACATGCAGATATTCTTGGGCTACCTGGTTACTGTAATAAAATGTGGCGAGTCTTGTGTACATAAGCATGTATATTTTGTATTTTGTTAGCATTTGTGTGTGTGTGTGTGTGTGTGTGTGTGTGTGTGTGTGTGTGTGGGCAGGCACGTGCTTTGATCCAGGTTGTGTGACACAGTGTCTCCCAGTGGGACTCTCTCAGGCATACCAGCAACGGCAATCACTGTGTGTGTGTGTGTGTGTTTGTGTGTGTGTGTGTGTGTGTGTGTGTGTGCGCGCACACTTAAGCCTTCCAAATGTTCTTGGCTGCAAAGAGACCCAAGTACATGACTCAAACGTCACACCTCTTCTGTTGCTATCTTTCTGTCGCCATCTCATTTACACATAACGTTTTTATTTTGAGCGTATTCTGTCAACAGCAAGCTCTGTTTTCCAGCCCATATTGGCGTCATTAACTTTTCACCTTTTTCTGTCCTTCTCGCTTTCACACACACTCACACACATCTAATGAGTGCCAGTGTGTGTTCACTACAGTAGGCCTCTTATACTTTATTTGGCATGATCGTGCATGTGTGTCTGTAGTGAGAGTCACAATAACCATCACACACAGTATCCAATATTACCATAGAGATAAAGTGCAGCAACAGTATAAGCTTCATTTAGTTTCTGTTTGTTGATATTGTACAGGTGGTGCTTTTCATGCATCCAAAGCTTGCAAATGTGTCAATATGTATGCATTCATCTGCATAACTTTGAAATTACAGCATTACACCAACAACGACAGTGCTTCTTGGCTGCACACCAGATCAAAAGTATCTCACTCGTGTTGGCTTGTTGCAGCAACCAACCTCTGTTGTCTTCTCCTTGCTACGAATAAAATTTATAGATTCCTACGATTTGTGAAGATGAACAAAAGGAGAAAAAAATTAAAAAGATGTGTGTACTGTGGGCTTTTTATTTTGAAGGAAGTGTGATGTGAATACTTAACCAAATAGACATGCAGACAAATTATAGACATTTTTTAGTTAACTCCAGGAGTGATGATGAAATGTATGAATCAGAGGAGCTTATCAGCTCACGTTGGAGGTTAAATGTTAGAAACAAAGACAAAGTGTGGAGATGTAAGGTGAAGAGCAGAGTATATGACGTCAAGGGCGCTTTCCAGAAAGAGGGTATGTGTGATAGCGAGAACACAGAGGCCTGGTAACAAAGAAAAGATGTCAGATTTGTTGCATAGAAGTCTGAGGGGATGCATGAATTCAACTCCTCAACACGTAAAGGGGTGACAACAACAACATGCAAATTGCTTGTGCGTGTGTGTGTGTGTGTGTGTGTGTGTGAGAGAGAGAGAGAGAAAGAGAGAGGGATAGGGGCTCAGCAGGTCTCAAGTTGTGTGACAAATTAGTGACGCATTAGAACAAGCTTGGCAGCAACCAGCCCCCTCCCCAGCGTCTGCTGTGCTCCCTCTCTTCTCATGAATAAACTGGGAATCATTATTATTCATCTATTCAACATACTGTAGCTTCCACAGATATGTTCACATCCCCACCCCCCGACTGTGTCTGACAGTTGGGCGACATAAGCGTCTTCCAATGAAATCGGCAAAGTTTACATGTACTCAAGGTGCGTCCTGGAATACTTCTGCTGCACAAAAGCTTGGAGACCGATTGGAATAAGAAGGATGAGCTGTCGGTGCTTGTTTCATCCTTATTTAGGCATGGCAAGCTGTGATTCCACCTCCGTGTCACATAATGTGATCTGTGTACATGTGTGTATGTGTGTGCAGTGTGAGTCTTTTGTATGTACTGTTTGCTCATTCTAGTACAGGTTGTTGGTCAAGGTGAAAATGACACATAAGGAATTGGTCCCACATTGTAAAAAAAAAAGTTTATACTGAATATATGCCTCCCTTACTAATCTGTAGAGCTGTAAAGATTAATCGATAACTATCAAATGAATCGATTTGAGTCAAGAAAAATTAACTTAAATGTGAATATTTTCTAGTTTCTTCTCTCTCAGTTAACTGAATATTTTTGGATTATGGACAAAACTAGACATGTGAGACTGTTTGCTGTGGATGTTTTACCAGTCTGTGGTTACCAGCGTCCTCTTCTACACTGCGGTGTGCTGGGGGCAGCATATCCAAGAAGGACACCTCCAGACTGAACTGATCAGGCGGCCTCTGTGGTCGGCATGAAGCTGGACTCACTGGTGACGGTGGCAGAGAGGAGGACACTGGACAAACTACTGGACATTATTGACAATGCCAGCCACCCCTTGTACACCGTCATCAGCACCCAAAGGAGCCTGTTCAGTGGAAGGCTGCTCCTTCCCAAGTGTAGGACCAACAGACCTTTGTCCCTCATGCTATTCAGAGGAAATAGGGTGAAGAGGACAGAACAGAACAGGAAGGAAGGGAAGGAGTGGTAGCCAGTCTTTCACTGTGAAATTAAGTAGTTAATAATCTTACTTACATACATACCTGGACACTCTAACTGCTCTTAACTGTTTATCATTTATGCCAAAAGTTTTTTATGGCTAAAAGTTTATTGTTAATGTTATATTCATACAGTTTTTTCATACTGTATTTTTTATACCTCTTTATTTTCTGTTTGAGTGTTTTGTAATTCAATTTTTTTGCGGGAGTCATCCCAAAAGGATCAATAAATAGAAGTCTTAGTCATCTTGGGCTTTGGAAAATCAACATTTTCCACTGCTTTCTGACATTTTATGTACCAAACAATCGAGAAAATAATCAACAAATTAATGGACAATGAAATTAATTGTTAGTTGCAACCCTGCTAAACTGTGCTTGTGCAAAGTGTATCTTCCTTATAATTGTGTGTATTTACCAAATAATTGTGTTTTACCTGCCTTCCTAATAACTGTATGCAGGTTGCAATGTTCCCATGACAACAACAAACTCTCAAATGCTACTTATCAAGTGCTAAGAATTTTTTTTTTTAAATGCACATGGTTGTGGTTTTATGTGGCAGGATAGGATTTTTAGACAACTATCTTTACAAGCGGGTACAAGCGGGCAAAATGGGTTTCCTCAGGAGGGTGGCTGGCATCTCCCTTAGAGATAGGGTGAGAAGCTCAGTCATCTGAGAAGGGCTCAGAGTAGAGCCACTGCTCCTTCACGTTGAAAGGAGCCAGTTGAGGTGGTTCGGGCATCTGGTAAGGATGCCTCCTGGGCGCCTCCCTAGGCAGGTGTTCCAGGCACATCCAGCTGGGAGGAGGCCTCGGGGAAGACCCAGGACTAGGTGGAGAGAGTATATCTCCAACCTGGCCTGGGAACGCCTCGGGATCCCCCAATTGGAGCTGGTAGATGTGGCTCGGGAAAGAGAAGTTTGGGGTCCCCTGCTGGAGCTGCTCCCCCCGCGACCCGATACCGGATAAGCGGATGAAGATGGAAGGATCTTTGGATTTAAGATAAATGGCATTTAGTTACATGACCAAATTTTTGTGGAGCAAAGAGAAGAGGCAAAATGTTTGGGTGTGATGATTGACCATAGATTGAGTTGGGACAAACATGTTCAGAAGTTGGTAACTAAAATGGGCAACACCTTGTCAGTTATTAAAAGGTGTGCAAATATCTGCACACCACAAACAGTTAAATTAGTCCTTCAAGCTTTGTTTTTTTCACACCTGGATTACTGCTCAGTAGTGTGGTCCAGCACTTCGGCAACTAATATGAAAAAATTACAAGTGATTCAGAATAAAGCTGCACGTGTGGCTCTCTCGTGTGGGTTTAGATCAAATGTTAATAAAATGCATGAACAACTCTCATGGCTTAAAGTTAAAAATAGATTTGTGTATTTGTGTACACCTTTTACTTTTTTCACAAAATTATCTTTTAGTACTACTACACATCACTATAGAACGAGGCATGCAGTAGGAGGGAGTTTTATTTTACCTAAAGTAAAAACTAAATCAATTCAACGTTCAGTTAGGTACAGGGCAATGTGTGAATGGAACTGTCTCCCAAACACCATCAAACACGACTCTCAGTATGGTTTTAAAAAATCACTTAAAACATATTTATTTCAAAGGAATTGAACATTTAATATGAAATTAGTTGGGTATAGAGCTTTTTGTTATCCTATTTCTTAAAATAGATTTATCTATTCGGAGTAGTGCTTTTGTTTTATTTGTATTAATTGCATTAACTGTATGATTTTTTGATTTTAGTGTTAAATGTATGTCTGTGTGTGTAATGAAGTGCTGAAATGAGTATTGTCAAGGAAAGATTGTAGGACCCCAGGAAGAATAGCTTTTAGTGTATGCTAAAGCGAATGGGGATCCAAATAAACAAACAAACAAAAACCTCAAGGTGAATTCATCTAATCTCAACCCCTCATCTACTGCCATCAGGTGAAAGTTTTAATTTGCCAAACACATTTATACCAAATTGCTGAACATGGTAGACAAAGTAGAGCCTAACAGAGCAGCTAGCATGGCTGTAGACTGGTTTAAATGACTGACTGTAACTGATGTGTTATGACCCAAATACGTCTCTCTTGAGAATGAGACCCTGTGTCTCAATAAGATAACCTGTATAAATAAAGGTTTAATAAAAAAACCTTAAACATCTTATATCTACAGTACATGTGATGCTCAACAATGCTTATAATCATTATTTAATTACCGTCATAGTTGGTGTTGGTCTTTTCTTCTTATTACATGAAGTCAGCATCTGCAAAAGCAGGTGTCATTTATGTAATTGGAGCAATGCACCGTTCACTATGCTTGATCTGTCTGTGAATAAGAATGAAGTTTGCATTGCCCGTTTTCATCCCCACGCTTCCTCTTCTCCATTTTCCTCAGTACAATAGTTGCACAGTTGAGAAAGATGGACAACTGCCTGGAGGACTTTGTGTGTGTGTGTGTGTGTGTGTGTGTGTGTGTGTGTGTGTGTGTGTGTGTGTGTGTGTGTGTGTGTGTGTGCTTTTATTGCTTGTGTTTGACTGGATGCTTGTGTTTGACTGAACGCCCACACCAGCACATTTTGTTTAAACAAGTATGAACACATTTATCCTTTATGGTGCATCTTTCAATAACACACTTCTTTTTCTATCACATTAAAAATCAATAACAAGCCAATCATTCATTTTGACAGACTAAACAGGGAAACAAATGATATAACTGGCACTTTGGTTGACTGACAGTGACCCCCACTGTCATGGCCACTGAGGAGCACCCAGCATGACCCTCCTCCATGAGACTCAATAAGAGACTCAATAAACAGTGAGATCACACCGAATATTTTCCCATAATAATTCTTCTCCATTGACAGAAAATTTTCCTGTAACTCTGTCAACAGATTGTGTGAGATTGCTTCCATTGAATGTGAGTGTGTGTGTGTGTGTGTGTGTGTGTGTGTGTGTGTGTCTCTGAGAAAACTTCCCACTCTTTCACTCCTACTACATCTTGACCTTGCCCTTGTCTCCTATTGGAGCTGGGGGCCCTCTACTTCTATCCTTCTTTGGCCTTGGTGTGCAATTAAAAGTAAGGGGAGGGAGCACAAATACAGTATCTTATGCAATGTGGAGACATGCTTTGAAGAGGGAGGTTGGCTGCTGAATGAGAGAGTGCATCACTATATTTGATAATTTTCTTCGCTGCTCGCTCTGAACATTTTATTCTCCTGATTTTTGCAGTCTCAGCATTAAAAGCTTTTATGTATTGTGTGACTGTTAAGCTCGCTGTCCTCTATCGCTTCCCATTATCTCAATCAGTCTGTCTGCATGTCAGTGTGTCAGTCCTAAGGTGTGTACTGCTCACTGCCGCTCTAACAGTCCCTGCACTCTCCCATTGCTCTCTTAGTGTATTTCCAAACCAGACAATTTGCACCTTGTCTGTCCATCTGGCACCGCCCACCAGTGAGTCAGTGCAGTGACAAGCCTGCTGACGTATTTGCCTTTTGAAGAGGAGCCAGCTTATGGATTCATTCATCCCCATTTATCCAGACACTCACAGACAGATGTCCATCACAGCCGGAGCTATTCAGAGCGTCTCTAGCTGTGCCATCAGATCCATGTGCTTAGCCCTTTCAGTCCCATTTAGTCACGTTTTGCTACACAGCGGCAATCTGCTACTTTTTTGTTTTTAGTTGTTTTTTGTCACACATTTATTAGCTTTTGCTTCCAACACAAAATCCCTTTTCTTAAAGTAAGTTCTGCAAATACTGCCCCAAAGAAAAAGCATGATTCAGGAAATATTCGGTGTAATTTTTTTATCAAGATCTTCAGCATCCAAGTCAACAATCTTTACACAGTATATCAATATGTCACAGAAAGACATCCAAAAACTAAAATATCTGGCTTCCTGACTGGAAGCATTCTCTTCTTGTGGTTGTCTCAAATGACACCACGTTTACAGAAAATGGTGTGATGGTGGTGTGAGCTGGATGGATGGAACAACTACAGATGAGTGGGTTTATTACTTTGCTCCTACTGCTTCTGCCGCCAGCACTGTCCTTCACAGTGTCAAACTGCTTTCTCACTGTCTCTTTTCTTATTGCTGCAAGAACACTGTCCCCCTGCTCCCTCCCTTTTTCTCGCTTCTTCTTTCTAATCCTCTTTCGTTGGAAACAACCCTCCCTTCCTCTCCTCTCCCTGTCATTTTCCTTGCAACCTTCCTTCTCTGTCTATGTCCCTGCATTCCTCTTTCTTTATCTTTCTCTCTCTTTCTCTCTCTCTTCCCTCCCAGCTTCACAGTATGTTGTCTTCTCCTCACTGCTTGGTGGCAAATTCAGCCTCACTGTGCTCAGTCTTGTTGAAGCACTAGCCTTCTCTTCTGGATGAAGATGAAAATTATTGAAGTGGACCACAGAAATCATCAGATATCACAAGAATACATACCTATTTACATGACACTTTAAGTGACTTTAAGTCATTACTGTGCACTGATTCTAACAGTAGTTGCAGTATTGGTAACAGCCAGTTAATTGGATGCACTAATAAGCAATAGTAGTTATACTGTAACTAAGTTGTGGTGACAACATTGACAACATCATTCACAGCTGCTATCAAATTGCACTGATATTAGTGATGGACTCAGCCCTCGTAGCCCTGATTACAGGGAATCATAAACATAACACCATACAGGTGAGACACAGAAAGCCATACCTGTAGAGTATTGTAGATGTATATGAACTTAGCTAAATAACTCTTATCAGCCCTGGAAAGTGTTAAGCCCTGTAGGTGGTAGATTCAGAATCTAACCGTCCCCCTATCTCCCTTGCTGTGCCTTGAGAAATGGCTAACAGCAAAGCGGGCAAAGGGGGTGTAGAGTCTAACAGGTAACCTCGCAGCCTTTAAAACAGGCTGGAAGTGGGTAGGGGTGCGGGACTGAGAGTCAAATTCAGCCGAACAGCAGGTGGAGGTTGAGGCATAGGCTGAAAACAGAAAGGACTAGTAGTGAGAGGAAAGAGGGCGATGAGGACGAGGGAGAGGAGGAAGATGGAGGCAGGTCAAACTCAGGTGGACATTCAAGCTCAAAGCATCGCAGGGTGACACCTGAGTCCTCGTTGCCGTAGTTTGCCCAATACTCTTCTGCGTCGAGTTTGGGCAACGCCAGCTCTTCCTCCCCTAACTCGTACTTGACTACCGAGGTGGTTGTGGATGGGCCTTTGCCGTACAAACCAGCTTTGACAGTCTCGGAGGATTTCTCAAAAAGGCCTTTTGTGGATGACTGGGGCTTGTTCTTGTGGAACCACCAGCGGGTTTTGGTGCTGAAGGTGGTGGTGGTGGAGCCAGCGATGGAGCCAGGGTCGGGCAGGGGGCAGAGGGCGAAGTCCATCTCGCGGAGGAAGCGGAGGTCCTGGTTGCGTCGGTTGGAAGGGGAGGCGCAGATCACCTCAGATGAAGAGACGCGAGCCTCGCGAAACCACTCCCACAGGGCACGGGCCTCGCAGCCACAGGACCAGGGGTTGGCATTGAGACGGAGGAACTCGATGCCCTGCGTGTCCCTGAGGGCCTGGCTGGGCATTTCAGCCAAGGAGTTGTTGAAGAGGAAGAGCATGGTCAGGCGGCCGAGGTCGCGAAAGGCGCGGCGGTTCACCTGCCTGATGCGGTTGTCGTGGAGGAGAAGGCGGTCAAGGTTGACCAGGCCGCGGAACACGTTCTCTGAGAGGGTGCGGATACGGTTGCCATGCAGGAATAGCTGGCTCAGGTTGATAAGGTCAGAAAAGATGTCGTCCTGCAGGAAGTGAAGATTATTCTCCTGAGGAAGAAAATAAAAGAGGAGAAGGGATTTAGTATTAAAAGAACAGACACAACGAGATTTGTAATATTTGTACATTTGGACATGTGTGATGCTGTGTATGTGTGGGTCGCTGTATGTGTGTGTGTGTGTGTCTGTGTGTCAGAGTTATGCATTTGTATGTCTCTCTGGCGCCCCTACCTGCAGGTAGAGGAACTGCAGGCTGTACAGCTTGTGGAAGATGTCATGGGGCAGGGCAGTGAGCCGGCAGCGGTGCATGTGGAGGCTTTGGAGCTTCTCTAGGCCACGGAAGGCTCCCCCCTCCAGCCTGTGGAGGTTGGGGTTGTCCCCCAGGTCCAACTCTTCCAAGTCCCTCAGCTCACTGAAAGACCCTGCCTCAATCCACGTGATGTTGTTGGAGTACAGCCACAGGACCTGAGGCAAGAAAATACATGTGCTGTTTATTCTTCTCTGTAGATATTACTTCCCTTTAAATGTGGAAAATATTAACAACAATGCTGAAATAGAACTTTTCTATGCCTTAAAAAAAATTAAAACACAGCTTCACACTTCTTCTTCCCATTCTACGATTGTCCAGACTCTCAGAATCTTACCTGAGTCCCGAAGCCAAAAGAGCCAACTCTAAGCTCCGTGATGCGGTTGTTCTGGAGGAATACACGCTGCGACTCATTGGGCACTCCGACCGGGACGGCGGTGAAGTTCTGCGCCTGGCAGCTCACAGTCATGGGCGTCGGGTAGCACACGCACAAGTGCGGACACGCTGACGCCGGACTAGGCTTGCCGAGGACCAGCCACACTACCAGCCAAAGGGAGAGACCGCCTGGAGGAGAGCAGGGAGAGAAAGAAGTGAGCGGAAGCTGTCCGTGGTGCTGATATCATCCGGTAGTACGTATATATCACAACGGCACATTGAGTCCAAACCGGTGCATATTCATTACTTACTTATTGCGTTGGTATTTTAGTTGGATTAACATTTAGAGTATGTACACTTTACAGCTTTGTTTCTACGATAAATTAAGTGTACGCCTAAGCACTACGCTTGCGCCGACCATTACGCACAGCCTGATCACAAAAAGGCCAAAACATCGGCTCTTTCTTAGCGCATGTTCAAAGTTCTTCCTATATTCCACTTCACAATCTGCAAGCTGACTTATCATCCTTTTGAATTTGTATCCAATCATCCAATTATGTATCCATATTCATATCCATGTTACATTTCATTTAAAAAGTAGTCTACCTCAAGCTGCCTTACAAAAACTTAGAAATGGTTGAGCAATAAGTGAAAAGCAGCATTAGCTCTATGTTTGTAGTGTATATGTATCCAAAATCCAAAAGACAAACTTACTTTTGCAGTTGCGCATGATGGAGCATCGTCGGCTCCGAGTAATCGAAGAGGTGTCCATCCTGAACCAAAGCCCAAAGCGAGTTAGCCTAAGAGGGCGAAGTAAAGCCTGCTATCTCCGCTGATGCCCTGGTTCCCGAGTCGGAGCGACTGAGAGTGTGCCGGTTGATGGCTACCATCGTCCCATATATACTCAAGCATCCCGTTATTGCCTACGGCAGTGGGCACCGAGGAATCTCCTACGTCATGATACGGGGTCATGAATAAGTGAGGGCGGCAAGAAACGGAAAGGGGAGGGGCCGACCGTAGGGGATTCTCTTGGAGAGTTTGCATGCGCGTAAAGACTGGTTGGAGATGTGCGCTCAGACTCTGAGAGGAGGAGACTTTCTCGACGCACATAGAAAAAAAGAGGGAGGGAGGGCGAGTGAAAGTAGAAACAGTGAAGGGGGGGGGTGCAAGGCACGGTGCCCGGTAATGATGACTGGGATATGTGGAGGAGCGGAGAACGGGTAGGAGAAGCGCGCACAGCTCGTTTCCTGGCTGGCTCTCTCAGAGACCGTTATGGGCTGCTTCCGGTGCGCTGCCGCCACAGAGAGCTACAGATAAGGGCTTAGATGGTTCTGCCTTAGAAAAATGAGGATGCCCCCGATTTATGATTCAAACACCAGGGAGAACTCGGTGCCAGAAAACAATAACACAAAACAACCATGACTGAGTAGTATTTGTTGTGGAGGCTAAATATGAAATCCTCCAGTCATTCTGTTTGTGCAATAGCTCCTGAGATAAATTATTTTAAGATGATTTTTAAGATGAAGTGGCTAAACAAGATGAGAGTGGTCAGATAGAAGTATTCTTTTTTAACTGTTTAAAGACGTTTGGAATATGTAAAAATGAATGGGACTTGTCAAATATATTTCCTTTCAGGCTTATTTCTTTGGTTTTTATTGCACATGTTGAAATATTATTAATTTGGTTTATAAATTGGGGAATTGGACTAGTGATTAAGCCAAAAAGCAGAAAGACAGCAAAACACAACAGATGCCTTAATATGCACGCCACTTCAAGTCTGTTTAGCTGTGTGTCTGTGCCTCAAGCTGTCATTGCTTGTGTCAAACCACTTGCTGTAAGACAGCAAGATAGCATCCATTGTGGCCATGATACAGTGGGATTAATGAACATGGATTGATTGAGTGTTATTTAACGATGTAGTTTACTACTTAACAGGACTGAGTGGAGCTACATTGTATTGTAAACCAACACAGCAGCCCTGTATACCTTTGCAACAATTTTAATTGTAACTAAAACATATTCATTTAATTTGAGGCTTGCTTTGTGGCATAGAGTTTGTTTTAGGTATTTCTAAAGTTGTCCACTATCAATGTAAGATGTAGGGTGTACAAATGATTAGAAAAAATGTACTCTAATATAATAACACTATGATGCCTCAAATTTACTCAACAAACCAACACCTACGTGTTTTTTTTTTTTTTTGCAGGGTTATTGTTTTGTATTGCATTACGTTGAAAGTGTTTCTATGTTTCTGGACACTGTGCTTAATGTCCTATCATCCAGTCGGTGGTGGAATGTAACTAAGTACCTTGACTCAAGTACTGAACTTAAGTCAAAAAATAAAATAAAAAATTGAGTGTACTTTTCCCTCCACCACAACTATTTGATACTTTTAGCTACTTTGTAAAATAAGAGTTCTTGCACACACAACTTATGAAAATGTACAAGTTCAGCTGAAACAATGCAGTTGATAGGAGGATTTGCTACTTTTTCGTTTAATTATTTCAATAATATTGATTTATAAAAATTAATAATAATATGAGTACTTTTGAGTACATTCTCCTAATTGTACGTACATACTTAATAATAAAAAAGTATGTATACTAAATTAAGTACACAAGGAGAAATTACAATTTACACTCTGTTGTTATTACACACAGGTCTGAATTACACACACATGCTCAGTACCTATACATACACTAATGGAGAGATGTCAGAGTGGGGGGGGCTGCCAATGGAAAGGCGCCCCGACCAGTTGGGGGTTTGGTGCCTTGCTCAATAGCACCTTGGCAGTGTCCAGGAGGTGAACTGGCACCTATCCAGCTACCAATCCACCACCATACTTTGGTCCGTATGGGGACTTGAACCAGTGACCCTCCGTTTCCCAACCCAACTCCCCTATGGACTGAGCTATTACCACCCCCAATTTGTATACTTTGACTTAAGTAACGTTTTCGATGCAGGACTTTTAATGCAACAGAGTAGGTTAACAGTGCAGTATTTGTACTATAATCTGAGTACATCCATTCTTCCAATACATCCATGACAAGTAGTTAGCATTGCTCTACATCAGTGGTTTTCAAAGTGGGGTCCAGGGACCCCCAGGGGTCCTTGAGGGGGTTCCCCAGCAAAAAGGGGAATAATTCCTGTTCATTATAATTCTGTCCATAAGTAACACAATGACACAATATAGGACTATTTAAGTCATTGATTTCATACAAAGCAAAAATCCAATCAGATGGGTGTCCGTGATCCAATTTCTACCAGTTTAGAGGTCCTTGACGTGAAATCGTTTGGGAACCACTAATGACATACACTTTGATAGCATAGATTCCTAAGAGCATTGTGTTAGTGTTAATGCTCTTAAAAACTATGCAACACTTGATACGATGCAAATGATACGAAAATAACCTTTATTCCAAGCGTTCCAGCCATGCCTGCAGCACTAGGAGACTAATTCCAGCCCATTTTGTATGTCTGACATCGGAAATAAAAAGATGAATGGAGATTACTGCTCAGACCAAAAGTCATGAGGAGGTAGACAACAGAAGCAAACTCATTCATAGTAATACACAGGCGGCTCAACATGCTTTAATCTGCGCAAAGCCAACTGAGCCACAGGCATCATAAACAAATGAGTAATTGAGGGGATCCATTAGTCAGTGTGTGTTGCTTTTCCCTCACGTGTTCTGCTTTGTCCTTATCTGGACTTGTGGATGAGCTTTGGTGCCCCCAACACCTCACACAGGCCTACGCTTCACACAAACCCACAGTACCAGCTGTGCAAATGTGTGTGTCAGTGTTTGTCTGTGCATGTGTGCTTGCACGGCTGCCTGCTGAGGCACAACTTAGTCTAAATGCCACCGCGGAGTGTCAGTTGTGCCAGTCACCCACACAGTTGGTTTGCGCTACTGTGTAGGCAAACTATCTCCTAAATGAGTGTGCTGATTGTTACCGAATGTTTGTGTCATCCCCACACAGAAACAAACCGAGGCTTCCCCAGCCCGCAGCCACTCCTGCACATCTGCCAGCCCATCTCTCCGTCGTCCGTCCTGCACGTCTGTCTCTATCTGTCTGGATCCTGCTGTATCTCCATCTATTCACACCCTGCCCAGCTTTGATCCACTGTTAGTTACCAGTTGAGGAGTGCGTCACTGCGCCGAGCAGCAGGGTGCTGTTATCTTTCTCTGAGTGCTGTGAAAAACCCTGAAACAAACTGATCCAAATAAGCCTCCTGGATTCATTGCTACAGGTGTAATTCCGTCTGCCATGACGTCAAAACTTAGAGGATGTTAGTAAGGTTGATGGGATACTTTAGTAGAGGTGTGTCTGTTGTCAAGGTGACCACAAACATCCCTCTTTTTCTCTAGCCTGTGATGAAGCTTTTGAAAAAAAAGGTATTATCTTCCTGTTATTGAACTGCAGCCCCCTTTTGTACAATTTACATTAGATTCAAAACATTTGCTTCTCTTTAATACCATCCTGGAGTTCTGTGAGGTTTAATAAGGATACTCAGTGAGCCTGGTGTAAACATGGTTCATCTCATTAGTGAGCACAAAAGATTGTGTTTGCAAAAGTAGTATACAGTGTATTTTGCGTCCCATCGCGGGACACTAATGAGGCGCAAAAAAGAAGGAAATGAGCACACAGGAATACAACAGACAATGCTATGTTCATGCAGTACAAGACTGATGCAGACACACATACTTGACACACACATGCAATGAAATACACAGTATAAGACAGCCGAGTGCCACGCACATAAGCAGTGAGACAAAGAAAACCAGGACTGTACTGTTTGTGGAACGTGACTCAACATGTCATATTGTTTTGTAGGAAACTTTTTAACACATTTCCTATTGGCACGGTCCGTCTAGCTCTCACACTCGCCTTCACAGAGGCAGCAGCATCTTTCAGAGTCCATCCAATTGTCACCAACAAAGATGCTATTCTTCAGAGTCTTGCTCACCACCCCGCTCCTTCATCGCATTTCTCTTTGTCTTCCAATGCTCCCTCCCTTTTTTTGCCATTGCATTTGTTCTGTCCCTTGGCGTCACCACTTCCGCTCAACCATATACTGCTGCTTGCTTTTTCCACACACAGGCACACAATCTCCTGCACAATGGTTACTGGAGTGAAGTGCAAGTGATTGAGTTTATAAAGTGCCAGACAGCCATTTAGAGAGAATGTCGTCACTTTTGTGTTATTATTTTAATCATTTTTAAGTTGTATTTAAATATCAGCTTGTTTGAAATTTTAATTTTTGCATTCATTTCTCTTCATTCTAGAGGAAGAACATCATTAACATAAGCATATAAAAATACATGTTATTAGTAGTTTTTTTTTGTTGTTTGTTCTTCTCCCTTTTGTGCATTGTGTCTGTACTGCCAATTTTACAGGAAGCTTAGTTTACTCAGCATGGGAAACACTACACGCTACTGTCCACAGGTGTGTGATGGTTTGGGTTTGCTTTGGTTTCTTTTCCTCCTCCTTTGTTTTTAGTCCGGTCTAGTCTCCTCGTGTTTGTGTCTTAGTTTCCTTCCTGGTCTTGTGTTCCCCTGTGAGTGTCGGTATGTTCTGTTTCCTGTTTTATGTTGATAGTATGGTTTCCTGTTTGGTGTAGTCTTGCCTAGTTTTACTTTTTGTCTGTCTGATTGTCCTGCCCTGCCCTATATAACCTGTTTGGAATTTTTGCTTTTGGGATTTTTGGTTTTTGGGACTTTGTTATGCATTCATTGCATCCTGTGTTTGTGTTACTTTTGGTTTTTTTGTGAAGAATACAGTCTTGGAAGCGCTTGCCTGCCTGTCCGTCTCTGCTTTTGGGTCCTTATTCCGCTCTCATAACAAGATGTCTAGTTAGAACCGGATACAGCGTTTGAGGGGATGCCTATTTGTTTCTTATGAGAGTTGCTCAGTGGAACATGAAGCCAAAAAAGTTCAGCTTCTGCATATGAAATTACCTGGATGATTGGAGCTGCGTCCATACTATGAGTGCCGTACAGCAGGCGCACTGGAGACCTCTGCCGGCCGAGCTGGCTTCTTCTGGTTTAGCGCTCCACTAAATTAAATGGGCAATAAATAATTTAATCATGCAGAAACAAACTGTTTTTGGTTTTGTGGTTCTATTCTACATGAATTTGAGAAATCAAGTTGGTCCTTGAGACTTCAGCTGTCAGTCATGGCCGCAGCTGTTCCGCAACAAATCCGGACCTGGTGGGTGTTGACGGATGGCGGAGCACGGAGCCAACACGCAGCGGAGCCGATCCACAGCCGTTCTGCAACTGGTGGAAATTAGGAGGAACTGTGTATTGATGGTGCTGTCCATGGTGCTGAAATAGCAGACCGCTTAATTGCAACTTTTTCTTGGTCTCTCTTTGTCTCAGTCTCGCCCTTCTGTCAGATTTTGTCTATAATCTGTAATATTCTCGCTGGGGGTGGGGAGGGGGTATTAAAAAATAAGTTTTTGTTGATGGGGCAGTTTGCTAGTCATGGGTGAATAAAACACCCCCGCTAGAAAATTGAACAAATCGCCTACTAAGTATTAAGGTACTACACAGGTGTATTATTCTGTACATCAGATTAAAAGTAGTGTAATTATTTTGGTCTTTTTCAGAGGCCAATGCAGTTGAGTTTAGCCGATAAAAAGTTGCCTTCACACAGTGTGCATGTTTTTGCACGACAATAAAGTGAATGAAAAAAGATCGGAACACATATTTCCAACAGCAGTCACTGTGCTACATATAGCAATAAATATGTAGAATACATACAATTTACAGTGCATTTATTTTAGTAGTGATATGTATGAATGGTTCATAAGAACAGCCTATTGTATATTAATACATACGGTTTTATAACCAAACAATGCCCAGACAATACAGTACAGGAGAGTACTGAGTCACTATGATAAATCTTGTACTACATAGCATCCTTTGTACTGGGAGGGTTGCATTGATTTTATAAAGTGATACTTTCTCTGTTTTCTTTGGTCAATGCAACTTCCTGTCCTCCTCTTTCATCACTAGCAGAACACTTGTATAACACTCAACCATATGTGTTTGCATGTGTTCAGATCAATATTGTGCACGCTCCCTCCTCCTCCATCTCTCCCTCACTCGCTCCATTTCTCTTTACAGCTTTTATTCAGTGTCCTCTCACTCGAAAATCACCAGAAATTTTTTCCTTCACACTCTCTGTCTCTCGCTCTCTGTTGTATGCTTTACAAGGTGTAATACATACAATTTAATTTGACTGTAAAACATTGGGAAATACACAGTAATATCTGTGCACACCCATATACAGGAAAATGCATAGCAGAATGCACAAAATGTTGAGTGTAACAACCCACATTGGGCACAAGTGACAAGCCCATGTGCTGTACAGTACATAGACATTGGCGTGTAGGCGTGCATGCTTCCCAGCATGGACTGGCTTAAAGGAGCTACAGACATAAGTATTGATTTGCTTGTTTTGCATCATTGTTATTGGTTTGTTATTGGCTGTGTTGTACGTTCAGCCTTTTTACATTTGAGATATTGCTTGATATAGTTGTTACAAATTAATTTGGACAGTAGAGTCTCACATTGCCAGACCTCCACAGGTCTGAGTCTGTATGGTCCTGCTACACCACTTATCTATTCTTCTTCTTGGATAGTCAATAAAAAACCCTCTGGCTTCCTGTATTTCTTTAAACTAATCACGTCTGCCCTGGGCGACGTTAAGCACACAGAGGCAGCGAGAGGGGAGGGACGTTGTCATTGACGATGTCATTACTTTCAAATGTAGTCAGTTACTGAATACAGATGCAATGTCATTTTTATTTTAAATTAGTAATGTAATACAAATTATGTAATCTGAATACTTTTGGACTTCAAAGTGTAACATAAAAAATATTTTACATTATACTAAAACATGGAAGCAGCCACAAAAAAATAGGTTAAATATTCTTGTTTTTCTTTCTTTTACTATTTTCAATACAAATAAAATGCACTTTACACATTCAGCATTTGCACTAAAATCAAAGGACCCTTTAAAAAAACAGTCCTGGCACAAAGTGTACTGAGCGCATTCTACATGTGGGATACAGTTTGGTTTGTGATTTTTTTGTCTTGTTCTGTTTCTGCACTTACTCAAAATGTTCATCTTCCATTTTCAATGTAAATAAAAAGGAATAAAAAAATAACTATCCATGAATCATCAATAAAAAAACAAATATTAGTTAAGTCACC
The DNA here is from genome assembly GCA_013375575.1 of Percina caprodes. Lineage (NCBI taxonomy): Eukaryota > Metazoa > Chordata > Actinopteri > Perciformes > Percidae > Percina > Percina caprodes. Next base: position 131,349 of record JABXJD010000254.1, on the reverse strand, counting down.
ATTAACATAACTGGTAACCTGTCAGGATTAATTTGCTGTACTTTGATATATAGTAGTAGAAAATATTCAGCATTGAGCATTCAACCTTGACAATGTCAAACATTCCTTACAATTGTAATCTGAGTTGATTATAGTTACTCGTTTTTGTTCATTTGATTACATAAACAGTTACAAGTAGTCATTTAATTGCTGCAGTGCTGATGATGTAGGTATTGCTGCATAACTGTAGTAGCATTGATAATCCAGCAATGAACCTTTATTTATAGATTCCAGATTTCTCCATAGACATTCACTTCTCCTCTTAATATTTGTGCTGTTTCGTTCAGATCCCATACATTATAGCATAGTATATTTCTGAGCCATACACCAGTATAAGGCTTATATGAAAAGAACTTCAAAAAACATATACATACTGTATGTATAAAATATCAAATAACAATACATAGAAACCCTAGCTTTGTATGAGGACATTATATTTGACAGCAATCACAAAGGAAATTCTACCAATGCCTTCTTGATATTATCTTTGAACATTTCTCATGGACAGAAATATTTTTCACAGCAGAGGAGATGGTGCTCTTCTCCTCATGCACACTCCCCTCTAGGTAGCCTTGTGGTTTTAAATTATGCTTTTAAGGGAGATGGTGATTACTACTCTTGTGTTATAGAAGGATCAGAATCAGCCAGGTCATATTTTCTTTATTACATTACATAGCAATCGTGTTGTTCTTTCCTCTGATCTGTTACAGTGTTTGATTTGCTTCACCATCCTCTACATCTCAATCTGTCTCTCCATCTGTTCGATTCAGCTTTATTGGCATGATTATAGCACTTTCAAAGCACGCTGTAAGTGGATCAACGTCACAGTTTTATTATTTCCCTTCCTAATATTATCAGTGCTTGTTTCACCTGCATGTGTGTGTATGTGTCTATGTTTGCACGTACCATATATTTTCACTTCACTCCAGGTGTAAGGTCTGGTTTTTGGTCTTGTAAAATGATGATTGTAACTTCAATCCACATGTGAGGAGCAGGTGGTGTACATGGAGCCACACTTTATTTGACTTTATACTATGACTTTTTCTTACATACAATACTATACTATGACTTTTTAATGACTTCATCAAGCTATAGTATTACTTTTTAAAGATTTTCTATGACTTCTTATTACTGTTTTGACGTACTATACTATGACTTTTTTGACACATGATATGACTTTTTTTGACATAAAATACTACGGGCGGCTGTGGCTCAGTGGTTGCCTGCCAATTGGAAGGTTGGTGGTTCAATCCCTGGCCCTGCAGTCCCATGTGGAAGTGTCCTTGGGCAAGACACTGAACCCCGAGTGTGTCATCGGAGTCTAAATGTGCGTGAGTGTTTATCTGATGAGCAGGTGGCACCTTGTACAGCAGCCTTGGCCACAGTGTATGAATGTGTGTGAATGGTGAATCCTGTATGATGTAAAATGAGTAGTCGTTATGACTAGAAAAGCGCTATATAAATACAGCACATATACTATGACAAACTATTTGCCACTTTCCATGACTTTTTATGACTGTTTTGATATACGATAGCATGGCTTTTTATGACATACTATACTATGACTTTTTCGACATGCTGTCATGGTTGTATGTTTCTGTTGTATGTTCTGTTTTCCTGTTTTTAGTTTAGTCTGTTTTTCTAGTCTAATCTTTTCTGGTTTTACTTCCTGTCTCAGCTGGTGTCGCCTGTCTTCAGCCCAGCTAACCTGTCGCCTGTCTTCAGTCCAGCTGCCCCTTCGCCGACCTACTCAACCTTCAAGGGGAGTCAGTCTTCGACGGCCTGCCCGGTCTCCGGAAGCCCTTTGCCATCCAGCTTGGCCTTCAGATTGGCTTCGCCTTCACTGTTCTGCTCGGCCTCCAGAGGGACTCTGCCTTTGCCGTCCTGCTCAGGTGCCAGGGTAGTTCCGTCATCACTGCCAGCCTTCAGAGAGTCCGCCCGTTGTCAGAGGCAGAAAGATTTGCTTTTTCCCAGACTACAACAACTTCACGGTCAAGTGGCGCCAAGCCTTTTATCAAACCATGGATTCAGCACAAGTCAAGGGTCTGGATTTTTTCTTACTTTACCTTAAGATCCTTAACAGTGAAGATCAAGGATGGCTCCCAGTACAGAGCTTCCACCTCCGCTAAGGATGCTGAAGACAATGTGAACCAGGCTGTGATCCTTCCTCTAGTGCCTGCGGAGACGGCCGGCACCTCAGATTTTGTGAGAACACTGTGGATGAAGATCAGGATTAAAACAACTGACTGATGAACACGGACTCTTGGTTTGTCTTAATCTCTTGATGTGTACTGGTTTTATTGCATTGTTGTTGTGTCATATCAGTCCTGTTTAATATAGCCTACGCTCCATAGGTTAGCTAGGTTTGAGTCTCATTTCTATTGTGTATTTATTTATTTCCTGTTTTTGTAAACAAGAAATGTGTATATTTTAGAGTCAATCTAGTGGAATATGTGGTTGCAACCAGATAACTATGGACTATGGTAAGCCGTTTTGAGGTCTCCCCCTGCTTAAACCAGATCATTAAACATAACTATTCTGTTGCTCTGAACAGAGTTTTGAAATATACAGTAAGAAAAAGTGAATGGGTCTCCCCAACTTAATTCACGCCCTTATCTCAGTGATTAAAATGAATGTTTTACCCATGATCAATTTTGTGAGCTCTACCTCTCTAACCTCCTAGAAAGTGCTATGACAGAACCTTAGTCACTTCATGATGTTTTTTTTGCCAATGTTTCTAACAAGCAGTGCCAGCTACGCTTTGGTCCCTTTAGCTCTTTTCTTATCAAAACTTGGATCTTAGCTGAAACATACTGCCATATAGCTTTTAACTGAAACACCTTTTCCCCTTTATTCAATAATATAACATTCCTAATTGGTGGGAGGCTGATAACAGCCCCACAATAGGAAGTTCATCATCTAAAAGACATCTTTGGTGAGGTTGGCTTGGTACCCTTCTCTCACTTACAAAATGCATTCAGTCTACCATGTAAGCACTCAAGGCATACAGTGTTCCCTGGCAGAGTCATTTGCCCATCCATCCTCGGAAGTTATTTACTGTGCAGCCTAAAATCTGTGGTATGTAATCCAGGCTTTATGAGTTCTTAGTGATATCTGGCCGCACTGCCCTTCCTATTGAAAGGATCTGGGTACGCGATTGCCCAGGACTGAGTGTTGATCTCGGTTGGCATGATGTATGGGCTGGCATTCCATTCAATTATCAGATTCAGTAGCAGATTCACTATAATTTCATTCATAGGACATATCTCTCCCCCTTCAAAATGCACCACGTGAAAATAATTAACAGCCTTTATGCAGTTTCTGCCTAATTAAAGTTTAAGGTACTTATTTTCACATGTTCTGGGAGTACTCTCCTGTTTGTCAGTACTGGAACAATATTGCATCCAAAATTTCCACCTTGATTAATGTTACTGTACTCGTTACTGTAAATGTTTTAATTCTGAATGACCTTCCAGAGCTCTAAAGCTCAAAAACGTGCTTTGTTTGCTGGACTTACAGCTGCTAAGAGAATTTTTCCAACCCGTTGGAAGCCACCTCATGACCTATCTATCTGTACATGGACCCTTGCCATTTTGGATGTCATGTGCATGGAACTCTCCATGACGCGCATCCATGGGGCACCAGAAAAGACCCTGGACCCTTTGCTGAGGTTAGGTTGAGGTCACTCTTTGACCACGAACTGGGCATGTGATTGATTGATTGGTGTGTGTCTCTCTGTGTGTCTGTGTTTTTTGGCTCTGGGACATGTCCCAAGTCTCAGTGTATTGTTTGTTATTGTTTGCATCTGTTCATTTCTGAATATAAAAAAAAATGTATCACCAAAAAAAAGAAAAGTTTTGGGAAGTCTGGAACCCATCCCTAAGGTCATGGTAGTATGTGTCTGTTGTATGTTCCGTTTCCTGTTTTATTTTGATAGCCTGTTTTTCTGTCTAGTCTTGTCTCATATTTTCCTGCCTATTTGATTGTTCTGCCCCGCCCTGATGTGTATCACCACTCCATTGTTTGCTCGTTGCCTCTTTATTTATTGTATTTAGTCTTTGTGCTTTCCTTGTCTTGTGTTGGATCATTGTTGTATTGTAAGCATGCTTTGGATTTCTCTGCCTGTTTCCTGATTTGTCCCTCGGTTCCAGTTCATCTTGTTTCTTCGTTTTTTGACCTGCTGTTTTTGGACACCTTCTGTTTTATGAATCTTTGTTAATAAAGACTCAAGCGCATTACTTTGCCTGTCATCTCTGCATTTGGGTCCAACCTTCTCCGCCAACATTACACATACTAGTACTACTAGTACTAGTTTTTGACATACTATACTATAACTTATTTGATACACTATAGTATAACTTTTGACATAATATACTAAGATTTTTTTTTGACATAATATACTATTATTTTTGTTGACATACTATACTATGACTTTTTTGGACATATACAATGACTTTTTCGACATACTATGCAATGATTTTTAATTACTGTTTTGACATATTGTACCATGACTTTTTATGACTTTTTCAATATTCTATACTATGACAATATACAACATACTATACTATGGCTTTTTTGCAATACTATACTATGGCTTATTCAACATTCTATACTATAACTTTTGTTGAAATACTATGCCATGGCTTTTTCAACATATACTATGACTTTTTCTTACTGTTTTGTCATAATATGCTTTAACTTTTTTATAACTGTTTTGACATACTATACCATGACTTTTTATGACATACTATAGTATGACTATTTATGCCTTTTTGAAATACTATAATAAGACTTTTTTGACATACTATATTATGACTTTTTAAAATACTATACTATAACTTTTTTGACATAATATACTATGACATTTTTTGACGTGCTATACTATTACTTTTTTGGATATATACTATGATTTTTTCGACATACTATACTTTGACTTATTTTACACACTATACTATAACTTTTTCAACATACTATACCATGACTTTTCAACATACTATATTGTGACTTTTTCAACATACTACACCATAACGTTTTCGACATGCTATAGTATGAAATTGTTGACAGACTATACAATGACTTATTCAACATACTATACTATAACTTTTTTGACATAATATATTATGACATTTTTTTACCGGTTTGACATACTATACGATGACTTTTTATAACTTTTTCAAAATACTATACTATAACTTTTGTCGAAATACTATATGATGACTTTTTCAACAAATACTATGACTTTCAACGTATTAAACTATGACTTTTTGACATACTATACTATGACTTTTTATGACTTTTTTGAAATACTATACTATGATTTTTTGACATACTATACTATGACTTATTTTACACACTATACTATACCCTTTTTGACATACTATACTATGACTTTTTCAACATACTATATTATGACTTATTCAACATACTATACTATGACTTTTTATGACTTTTTTAACATATACAAAGACATTTTTCAACATACTGTACTATGATACATTTGAAACAATATAGTGTAACTTCTGCTATAATATACTATGACTTTTTGTCAAGTTTCGTCAAGCAATAGTATGACTTTTTAAAGACTTCCATTATAATTTATTACTGACTTATTTGACACGCTGTAGTATAACTTTCAACATACTATACTATGACTTGTTGACATACTATATTATGACTTTTCATGACTTTTTCGCAATACTATACTAAGTCTTTTTTGACGTGCTATACTATGACTTTTTATCACACACTATACTATGACTTTTTTGAAATACTATAGTATAACTTTTTTGACATACTATACAATGACTTATTTTACACACTATACCATAACTTTTTCGACATATTACACTATGAAATTGTTGACATACTATAATATGACTTTTTTCCACGTGTTACACTATGACGTTTTTTGACATACTATACTTTGACATATTCAACATACTATACTATAACCTTTTTGACATATTATGACATTTTTGACATACTAAACTATTACTTTTGTCAACATACTATACTATGACTTTTTGACATACTATGCTAAGACTTTTTTATGACTTTTTCGACATACTATACTATGACATTATTCAACATACAATACTATGACTGTTTTGACTACTATAACATAACCTTTTTATGACTGTTTAGACACTTTAGACATTATTTGACGTTTTCTTATACTATAACATGACTTTTTACAACATGCTATTCTATGAATTTTTATCACTTTTTAAACATACTATACTATGGCTTTTTTGACATTATGACTTATTCACCATACTATAACATAACTTTTTCAACACGCTATTCTGTGAAATTGACAGACCATACAATGACTTATTCAACATACTATACTATAACTTAATTTGACATAATATACTATGACATTTTTTGACATACTATACTATGACTTTTTTGGACACATACTTTACTATGACTTTTTATAACTTTTTAAACATATTTTACAAAGACATTTTTCGACATACTGTACTATGATACATTTGAAACAATATAGTGTAACTTCTGCCATAATTTACTATGACTTTTCGTGAAGTTTCGTCAAGCTATAGTATGACTTTTTAAAGATTTTCCATTATAATTTATTACTGTTTCATACTATACTATGACTTATCATGACTTTTTCGAAATACTATACTAAGTCTTTTTTGACGTGCTATACTATGACTTTTAATCACACACTATACTATGAGTTTTTCGAAATACTATACTATGACTTTTTTGACATATTATACTATGACTTATTTTACACACTATACTATAACTTTTTTGACATACAATACTATGACTTTTTTCAACATACTATATTATGACTTATTTCACATACTATACTATAACTTTTCGACATACTATACTATGAAATTGTTGACATACTATATGACTTTTTCCACGTGTTACACTATGACATTTTTTGACATACTATACTATGGCTTTAGTATGAATTTTTAAAGATTTTTCATGACATTTTATTACTGTTTCATACTATGCTACAAATTATTTGACACACTCTAGTATAACTTTCAACATACTATACTAGACTTTTTATGACATTTTGATATACTATACTAAGATTTTTGTATGACTTTTTAGACATACTATACTAAGACATTTTATGACGTTTTTGATATACTATAACATGACTTTTTTACAACATGTTATACAATGAATTTTAATCACTTTTTCAACATACTATACGATAGCTTTATTGACATACTATACTATAGCTTTATTGCCATACTATACTATGGCTTCCTCAACATGATATACTATAACTTCTGTTGACATACTATACTATGACTTTTTATTACTGTTTTGTCATACTATAACTTTTAACTGTTTCTACGTACTGTACCATGACTTTTTACAATATACTATGACTCTTTCTAAATACTATAACACTTTTTTGACATACTATACTATGATTTTTTATTACTGTTTCAACATACTATAACTTTTTTGACATAATATACTGTCAGGACCAGTGAGGCCAAGTCAGATATTATGGAACCAAAAGCAGAATCAGGAGGCAGAGAGTAGATGTGTAGGTTTTAATGAAGACACGTGAATAGGCAGCCAAGCAGAGCAACTTGGTCGGCAACATAAACTCAAATAATGTCTAAAGTGTCTAAACAGTCATAAAAAGGTTATGTTATAGTAAGTCAAAACAGTCATAGTATTGTATGTTGAATAACATCATAGTATAGTATGCCAAAAAGTCATAAAAAAGTCTTAGCATAGTAGTTTTTAACATACTATAACATAACTTTGTACTACATATTATACTATGACTTTTTTATGACTTTTTCAACATACTATACTATGACTGTTTTGACTTACTATAACGTAACCTTTTTATGACTATTTTATTATTTATTTATTTTAGACATTATTTGATGTTTTTCACATACTATAACATGACTTTTTACAACATGCGATACTATGAATTTTTATCACTTTTTAAACATACTATTTTGAGACCAACTTTCCAGGAAAGAATAATTCAAATAAACAAAGAGAAAACCTCAAAGCGTGCATGGGACTGGTATTCTAAAGGTAGTCTTCTTGCCTGGAGACTTTTTTTCAACATATACCTTTGACATACTATACTGTGACTTTTTATGACTTTTTGACATACTATACCATGACTTCTTATTACTGTTTTTCAACATATTATGCATGACCTTTAGCTTTAAGTACCACAGACAATAAGTAAGCTACTCTACTGGTAGTACAGGTAAGATACTACAATTGAACACAACTGACAGTTTGTTACATGTCTGTTACTGTTCCTGGGACTGAGCCTGGGTCTGTCCGAGGTTTCTTTCTAAAAGGAGTTTTTCCTCGCCACTGTTGCACTGTTGCTTGCTCTGGAGGGAACTACAAGAACTGTTGGGTCCTTGGAAATTATAGAATGTGGTCTAGACCTACTCTATCTGTAAAGTGTCTCGAGATAACTCTTGTTGTGAATTGATATGTAAATACAATTGAATTGAATTGAGTTAAATTTACTGTGTGTAGGCTATGCATGTTACATATGGCCAGAGGCGGATTTAGTCATTTTGAGGCCTAAGGCAAACACAGGCATGGGGCCCTCCACAACCCTTATTCTCCCCCTTTTCAGTGCTTATTTATCTGAGAAAGACATGCTCTCTGTCTGACAGCTGTTTTGGCCAGAGTGCTGGATCATCTTCAAACACAACACATTGATTAAGGTGACTGCTACTCACGGGGTCTAGTTGCTGAGTATTATGTGTGTCACCATCTTTGTCATTGCCATATTTATCATCATGGACAGTGAAAGCAGCAGTTCCGTAACCATCTCCATTCGAAGGATCCTGTAAGGTTGTCTTGTATGTATCCCCCGCATCGCTAGAACAACCTGGGCTGACACTACTCTTCATCAGTGTTAGCATAAGGCTCGTTCAAGATGAGCCAGGTCTGCGCAGAAATGATCACCGGCGATCGGCGCCCATTGCATGCCGGTTAGATTTGTGTCCGACTTGATCCCAACTTGCTCTGACGTCATGCACACGTAAGCAACGATAATCTCACGAGAGCAAGGCGGCGCAGTTCTGAGACGCAGGCAGCGCAGTTGCTTTTCACCGACTGCAAGAGCCAGGCGGACCCAGAGCATGCTGGGAAACGCCGGCCTCTTAGCTGATTTAACAGCTGATTGGTTTACAATCGACTCAACATGATGACGTCTTGTATAAACTGTTTATTGATTTTGAATTGAAGAGATTTTAATTGCTATTTGTCTTATTTAAAGGCTTATTCTGTACAGAACACACGTTGTGTGGCTGATAGTGACGTTTAGAAGTCAGAGAGACTAAATCCGTTCAGATCACGGATCATCTACAGTCTGTTGTTAATTAAAATCAGCAACAGATCGCATGTAGAACATTCTGAGAGCTACTCTGTCATAAGTAAAACAACTAGAGAGTGTGTACAAGCTGATATGGGGGTCTGATAACATTTTATCAAATCAGAATCGCACCACAGTGTTTTTGTCACTTCCTGTTCAGTCTGAAGGCGGCTGAAATCGGATGGAAACTGTCTGACTTTACCGCAGCTTTTTGTCCCCCTGCTGCTGCTGCTGCTGCCTGCTCTCGTCCACTTTACAGGCAAGGCGCAGTTCATCTCGAACGAGCCCATTGCTAGCGCAACCTGGGCTGACGCTGTCGGTGGGTAGCTCCTCAGTGTTAGCATTGCTAGCGCAAGCACCGGCTTCTTGCTGCTCTTTAGTAACGTTAATGTTAGTGTTGTCTGTAGCCGTCGTGAAAAAGGTTATTACCTTTGCTAAAAACGTTCTGCTTCCTTTTTTCAGAACCACTTTGGTAGCTTCGCTTCATTTTTCAACTGTCTGTAGCCTCCAGCTTCCAGCATGCTGAGCCGTTTGTTTACAAACACCCGCAGATGCGCGGTAGGATAATGGAATAGTCCAATGTAGTGGGGACTGGGGGGAGTTTCTCATCATGAATTAAACAATCGGATAGCACTTTAGCGTATCAATGTTTAGAGATATAATTAATTGGTGAAAAGTAAGACAACAAATCGTAACCATAAGTTTATGAGGCGTTTTACGGGGCCCTTGGTAGCTTGGGGCCTAAGGCAATTGCCTACCTTTGCCTAATGGTAAGTCCGCCTCTGCCTAAGGCCCTGCTAATATTTGCAATGTCCAAGTAACATAAATAATCACATTGCATTGCACACAGTAAAATATTACAGGTTAACATGTACAGTTTATTTTTTAAAAGGATAATGAAATAATACTGAACAACATGGAATCTCTGTAGCATTTGTTTTACTAACCGAAAGCTTATGTCTTTAATCCATTTACAATGAACTACAGCGCTAACGTTAGGCCACATTTCCAACTCTAAACATGGAGGCAACCAATGCAGCACAATCAACTAACAACATTACATCATACTGTTAGCTTACCAGGTTGACAGAAGAGGAAAATTGGGCTTTTCCAGATATTGGTTGCTTCCTCTTTAGTTTAATTCTGCTTTTAATAGATTGATTGCATTACTTTAACTCTGTTTTCTTCTGCTAACTGTCCCTTTTAAATGTTAAGTATCTATTTTCTTTATTCCAGTTGCCGACTCACAAGCACATCTCAGTAATGCGCGACCATGCAGGTGTCATGGTCTGTCAATCAAATACAGCTAGAGGCAGGACTTAACCAAAGTAACTCTCTGAATTGCCTCTTCACCAGTTGCAAAGCAAAGCAACAGACATATACAGTATATATTAACAATTTTCTGCACACAGCAGCACTCCCATCACTCCCAACTGTTAATATTTTCTTAATGCTAGTGGGAGGAAATGTACATTTATTGGTATTTTCTTTTGCAAATTTTCTAGAAATTTAGGTAAAATTTCCCCTACATTTTGCTTGGCTAATGAAACCACATGACTGAATTTTGGCATATCAGTGGCAAATATTAGCATCTAAGGACACACAAAATGTAGCCTACATAAGACAACTTTGGAGTTACCTGCAGTCGCATTTCTCCTCTTTTGGTGGAGGCTAAGTGGCTTCCTACATCTCCAGCCTCTGCGCCATCCCAACATGTTCCTCTGAGTCTCTTCACTGGTGATGTGGAGACCAAACTTTCCTCCACCTTCCATCAAACTTCCACTAACACAGCAAACCAGAATCATAAGTATACACATAGATTTATATAAACATACATACATTACATATACACTAGATTAAACAACATTTCAGTTTGAACTGTTGGCATGTGCCACCTCCAAATGTGATAGCTGCCAAAGACTGAATAGACACAGCAGCAATTTGCAAGTCCTTTAGCTTTTGTCTTTGACAGCACTGTCATTGGAAAACACCAATGTACATTACTTAGGCAGCCAAATATGAAAATAGGCATTCATATCCAAGCTGGGAGACAGCATAGGCTAAAGGCGGGTACCTTTACTGAGAAAACTATGCAGGATTACCAAATGTGCAACTGCCCCAGGAAACTGAAAATATCCAGATTCATCATATAGTTTGTGTAAATTTAGCCGACAGGTATTCTACATGCTAGCAGTGCAGCAGGACCACACATGCACCACGGTGCTACAGGATGTTCAAATTGCTTGGAAAAAAGTGAGAACGGGTCTTTGTGCCAACACATCACACAGTGCACATCACATTTCATTTCTTGTGCATATTAATAATTTAATGTGTGTTTTACCAAACACACACAGCACAACTGGGGTCAGTTGAAAAGTTGTTTCAGTAAAGACCAAGCAGGTTTATCCTACCATGTTTGCAGAAAATGTGTTCTGATAACGTCCAAAGGATAGAGTGTGTGTATACTCCAAACAACCAAAGGTACTGTAGGGAGAGAAACAAGTAATCAATCAACACATGTCCTCAGACAGAATCTTCTAAAAGTCCTTCCAGGTGTTGTTCACTTATACACGCAAAAAGTAACAGAAGTTGTGTGAAGAATGAAAAAGTGAGTTTGAGAGAGACACGTTTTTATTTTTGGAGGTTCAATGTTGTTATCTGGCCTTGGTAAAGATAGGAATACATGCCATTTCTGGTTATTCTGGATGCTGCCCATTATCTTCCATCACTCAGGGCTCAGCCACTTTCATTATGTCATCCACAGACACAGCCTGACAAAAAGCATTCAGTGGCACCACATTTAAAGGTGATGGACTGGAGAATAAATACATGAACAAACAACTATTAATGGATGGATTTATTACTTTTCTTCTGCAGGCCAGTGCTCCCTCCTCTCCCTTCCATATCCTCACCTCCAGTCAGCAGTCTCTCTCTCCTTGCATCCGTCTGTTTTCCTTTCATCTTTTATTTTTAACCCTCAGGCATGCCTCATGCGTGACGCAAATGTGCACGCAATACGGACACAGTAAACTAAAGTGAGAAAAGGCCTGGGCTGCAGACAGAGAGAGAGAGACAGTGACGGATATGAGAGAGGAAAATAGGCAAACATGGGGGAGCTTGTTAGGGACAAAATTATGGAGAAAGATTGAGTTAAAGGCCAAGCACAAGAAATATGTGGTGATGTTATCATCCCTGATTTTACACATACCTTAGAGCATAAAAAAGTAGCCTAAAACTTGTCACCTGTCACACGTCTCTGAAATACCTGCCAGCAATGTTTTAAATCCCCTGTTGGGGTTTAAAACATGTTAAAAAGCCTAAAAACATAATCAGCATTTTGTTATTCACACTTCTTCCCTCTCCCTTTCTACCCCATCCATCTTCCTGAAAGCTCAACACACCCACTGGTTTGTCTGAGCAGAATGAAGAGGAGTTGCATATCAATCTTACATCACTCACCAGTCAGCCTGAGACTTTTCATAGAGGCACTGAATGAGCATCAACACTGCATGACGCACACCAACTGTCAGGGTGAAGTATTCATGCGCTCATTTGTGTTTGCATATGTGTCAGTGGTGGGAGAAGTAAAAGTACTAGTACCACACTATAAAACTATTCTGTTACAAGTGAGAGTCCTGCATTGAAAATGTTAATTATGTAAAAGTATGTAAATATCATCAGAAAAAAGTACTTAAAGTATTAAAACTAAAAGGACTCAATGCCAGAAATCCTCAAATTTTGTGCATGGTCTAATCATCTAATCATTTCAGCTGGACTTGTAGGTCTGTATATTGTTGGGTAGTTTAATTCATAATAAAAGATTGCATGTTATAAACTATGTGTGTTTTGTGTGGAAAATCTTTATTTGTAAAGTAACTAGCTGTCAGATTAATGCAGTGGAGTAAAAAGTACAATATTTCCCTAGGATATGTAACGGAGTAGAAGTAGAAAGTAGCATGAAAAGAAAAACTCAAATCAGATACCTCAAATCTGTACTTAAGTACAGTACACTGTAACAAATTTAACGTAAAATGTACAGTAACTTATTGGCAACAATTGGCCAGCAAGTTACTGTGAAAAGGTACTGTACTTCCATTTACAGTATTTTATGAATTCATTGTAAAATACAAAACACTTAAAAACAAAATAAGATTAAAAAAGTAAAAATACAGTAGTTTACTTTACTATTTACAGTACTATAGTGGCTATATTGTGATTTTTTTACAGTAATGCTTTAATTACTGTAATTTCAACTGTAATACTTTGACTACTGTGATTTTGTCACGTCGACAAGGTGTTAATGTAACATTTACAGCATTCTAATGTAAAAATCATATACAGTGAGGTTAGCCATAATTTACAGTGTACTTGAGTAAATGTACTTAGTTACATTCCACCACTGGTGTGTGTGAAAAGAAAGTGCAAATATGTGCACATTAATTTCATTTGTGTGGCTGTGGAGCAGAAATACACAGAAAGCACTACCTACATCACAGAGGAAAGAAAGAAAGTGTTTTCTCCTTATGGTCCAACACCTTCCCCTTTTCCCCTCCAACTTACAATAATGAGTTAGCATTAGACAATGAGACTAAAATTGTCAGTCCACTCCTACTCAACATACGTGTGCAATCTGCTTTCAAACTTATACATCAATGGCAGCATCCAAATTAGTGTTGTGATTAACAGGGCTTCACGTAGGACTTTGTTATTCAAATTTCACATTAAAATTAGTACTGATGACACATGCAATTGCCGGCAGAAATCTATAACTTTGACAGCAATAAACAACACAGAGACTCCTCTGCTCAGTGATTTCATTTCATCTGCCTGTATCTCTGACTAGACTCATTAAGCTTGCTGTGAAACAGTTACAGTGCTGTTGGTGGGAAGGAAGATAATGACATCAGCCCACAGTAGGTATGGAGGACCAAAACATGCCTTATTAATATTTAATGAATGAAATGATGAAATGATAAATAAACACAATGGTCAAATAAATGGACAAATAAATAAATGAAAATAAAGAAACAAACAAATACATACAATATATACAACTAATACAAATTGGGAACTTTTAAAGTAATAAATTCATTAATATAAACAAATATTAAAATAAACTTGTCCAATATTTTTTTCTAAATATATAAAATAGGCCAAGGAATTAATAAATAAACCCACACAACACCAAAAAAAAATGCATACATTTGTAATAATTTTAATATTAGCATTTTTCTAAATTACAGTAACCACATTTTTTATTAACTTTAGCCACCAGCTTTACTCAGGTATGTACGGTTTATTTTTTATTTTTTTAAGTGGCATTTTTAGGCCTTTATTGACAGGACAGCTGAAGATATGAAAGAGGAAAGAGGGGGGATGACATGCAGCAAACGGCCGCAGGTCGGAGTCAAACACTGTAATTTCCCATTTTATTGGGATCACTAAATATCTACTTAAAGGTTATCTATCTACTGATGATCACCTGTGACACATGAACCATAACCATAACTTGTCATGACAAAACCGAATGACACTTACTTAAAGAAGTGTTATGTCATAAACGTTTATGACTTGTATGCCATGTTTATGACATGTTCATGAGGGGAACCATGTGTATTTATAGTTTATTTATCTAACACTTTTTTCATTCCCTTTTATTGAATAAACTAAACTTTTACTCATATAAATATACATATTTACCTATTTATTTATTGTTTTTTATGATAATCATTTATTTAATCGTCAGGTTTGGTCCTCGATAAAGAAGTGCTTAAGAGAATCAGATGGGGCTGTAGCTCTCTGATGAGCTTATTAAATTCCAATTTTCAAGCCAATAGATTGAAGACATCCTGAGGTTTTTTCTGATGAATCTACCATCCCTACAGGTTTCCACAGTGAATGAGCTGTTGTACACCCTCTCTTCTACACAAATTGAAAATCAAGTGTTGCTGTCAGCGTGCATACAATCCATTTAGTTTCTGAGTGATTCTAACCCTCTGGGAGAAGAAATGTGATGGGAAACATGGATTAAAGGAAGGTGCAAACACACACTCCGTAGTCTTCAACAGCTTCTAATTAATGGGATATGTCTTTATCACCGGTGGTGAATGACCAGCCATGAGAAGAGCCAATCAGGCAGGCAGAGCTGCTAAGTCACCAGATGGAGTGAGAAGTGTAGCGCTGGAATTGGAAGTGAGGAGGTGGAGATTGCGCGGATATAGCTGTGTGTGTGTGTGTGTGTGTGTGTGTGTGTGTGTGTGTGTCCCTCTCTCACTCTACCCATTATTTAGCAGTATTGTACCTTTAGGAGCCATTAAGCTCTTATAAGCTATCCGATAATGCCCCATGCTGCTGAAACAGTCCCAATTCACAGAATGACGTCAGAGGGCTTGAAATAAGGACTGTGCGTGTGTGTGTGTGCATGTGTGTGTGTGTGTGTGTGTGTGTGTGTGTGTGTGTGTGTGTGTGTGCATGTGTGTGTGTGTGTGTGTGTGTGTGTATGCATGTGTGTGTATGTGTGTCAGTCTGACGTCAATTACTCCTCCGATCTATATTTAACTGCATAGCCAGGAAGGCTCATAACTTATCTGTGTCTTGCACAAATGTATTTATAGACTTAACTAAACTGGGTGCCAGTGTGACAGGTGAAGTGTGCCTTTCCTTCTTTAGTTTAGCCAAGCTAAAAAAAAAACAAGAGAAAAAAAGATTTATATATCATATATTATTATATCATAACAGACATTTCACAATTGTTGTTTGGAAAAAATGTATTACATTTTTTTTGTCTGGAGTGGAACTTCATTGGAATCTGTTGTGATAGGGGTTTTACCTCAGCTTCAGAGCCAGATTCAGAAGTAAGGAGGCATGCAAAAATTATGAGAAAAGTGCTGAAATGGAGCATTAAAATGAACCACTCCAGCCTTTTCCCCTGGTTATAAAAATAACTAGCCCTAAAGTAGCTTGGATTTGGGTCTACATTTTTCACGTGACGTCATGAAGAAATATATCCGAAATGGAATTTAAGAGCACAAAGAAAGTAACACAAATAGAAACATCAGGTGAATGTAATGAGACTATAAGTCATGTTTGACATGTTTCTCAGCTGGAAACCTCCCCTTATGGTTTTTTTCTATTTCTGTTTATCTCGCCTCCTTAGTGATGTGACGCATGCATGCTTCAGTTGCATCTACTGGATGGGAGATATCTGGGAGGTCTCCTTTTGTTGTGCAATATTAATTTATGTAATAATAACTGACTGTTTCATTTGGTTCTTGTAATTGAATGACCCATGCCTGTCTTTAAATAAACTCCCTCAGGAGAGTAGTAGAGAGGGTGGAGCCACATTTGAATCCTTATTGCAGCAAGGATTAATATAATAATGCTATGATGATGCTATGTATCACATTTTTCATTTTGGTATTGCTAATTACTTGAAATTGCACTTTAACCATAAGCCTCAGCAGCTATTGCTATGTAGGACAAGCCTTTGCAACTAGGGCAACACACTTCAGCATCCTTCCAACACTGACCCAGAATCATAATCTGTGAATTATTAAGTCTACAAAACAAAAACACAAGCTACAACCTGATATTAGAAGCGCAGGCAGCATCATTTTAAGATAAGTGATTCAATGTTTTTTACTGCAATGCTCCTTAGGTGTTGTCTCTCCTACAATTTTCTTACTCTTCTAACTTTGACCTTAAATCAATGAGTCAATCATTTATCCAAGTCTTCAAAATGCTCCAACTGCTTGTCTGTGCAAAAATAAATCAACAGGTTTGCTTCCAGAATTCTGGATGCCCAAAATATCTTCCCATCTTAATATTAGACAACAATATCTATCTAAATATATATGTGACCAATGTTGCCAAGTGTGGGACATAAGCGCATTTGGCAACATTTGTCAGATGAAGAATTAACCATGAAGGAAATATTTGCATGGGTGTTCTGTGAAAGTACGGTATATTTTGAATCATTTTAGGACTTTACATTCGTTTGGCTATCACCAGACTGTAGGCAATTGGACAGTCCTTCAACCAATCAGACCAACGATCCGGGTGACATAGAAGCGACAGCGACATCAACGGGTTTGCTGTGCTTCGGTGGCCGCCCAATGTGAGGCGAGTGCGGATTTGAGTCATGCATGCGTCACTTTGCGACAAGTAGCTACTGAGAGACTTCTGTAATGTCAATACAGTAAAAATGGACCTACATAACAAAGTTGGTTCACTGCTGGCTACTAGTTAGCATCAAACACAACAAAGACTATCAGTTGAACCGCATTTTGAGCTAACGTTAGCAATCAAACAATCAATTCAATTCAATTCAATTTTATTTATAGTATCAATTCATAACAAGAGTTATCTCAAGACACTTTACAGATAGAGTAGGTCAAGACCATACTCCAGAATTTACAAGGACCCAACAGTTCTAGTAGTTTCCTCCAGAGCAAGCAACAGTGCGACAGTGGCGAGGAAAAACTTCCTTTTAGGAAGAAACCTCGGACAGACCCAGGCTCTTGGTAGGCGGTGTCTGACGACCGGTTGGGGTTAGAATGAAGAGTGGCAATAACAGCCACAGAAAAGATAACAGTTTGTAGTAGTTCTTTGTAGTAGTTCATGGCTTAGCAGGGAATTGTGCGGCATTACAAGGCACAGCAGGACGTAGCAGGATGAACACGGCATCGCAGGACGTGTAGCGGGACCATGGCTACAGCTGCTACCATGATTTTGGAGCCTCCCTGATCCAAGGAAACATGCTGGGGGGAAAAGAACATAAGGACTCCGGGGAATGACTCCCCAGAGCTAGGTTAGTAACAAGCAAGCATTTCTGGGTCATGGATGCACACAAATGGAAAGATAGAAGGATAAAAAGATAGAGGAGAGAGGAGCTCAGTGTGTCAAAGGAAGTCCCCCAGCAGTCTAAAACTATTACAGCATAACTGGGAGAGCATAACTAACTAGGAGAGCATGACTAACTAGGAGAGACAGGGTAAAGAGAGCTGCCGGATCGGGCTAGAACTCTCCCCAACCGGATCGGGCTGTATGCCCTGCCTCCCTCTAGTTTTATTATATTATTGATTATATGATAGATAGATCTGACAACTATGACGAGAAGCAGGTAGGCCGGGTTAGACGGACAATATTCAATTCTATGCTCTAACTATAAGCTTGATCAAAGAGGAAAGTCTTAAGCCTAATGTGGAGACGGTGTCTGCCTCCTGAACCCAAACTGGAACCTGGTTCCACAGGAGAGGAGCCTGATAACTGAACGCTCTGGCTCCCGTTCTACTTTTAGAGACTCTAGGAACCACCAGTAACCCTGCATTCTGGGAGCGCAGTGCTCTTGCAGGGTTGTAAGGTACTATGAGCTCTTTAAGATAAGATGGTGCCTGACCATGAAGAGCTTTGTAGGTGAGAAGAAGGATTTTAAATTCTATTCTGGATTTTACAGGAAGCCAATGCAGAGAAGCTAAAACAGGAGAGATGTGATCTCTTTTCCTGGTTCCTGTCAGAACACGTGCTGCAGCATTCTGGACCAGCTGAAGAGTCTTTATGGACTTTTTCGAGCATCCTGATAATAAAGAATTGCAGTAATCCAGCCTAGAAGTAACAAATGCATGGACTAGTTTTTCTGCTTCATTTTTAGACAGGATATTCCTGATTTTAGCAATATTACGTAGGTGAAAAAAGGCGATACTTGAAATTTGCTTTATGTGGGAATTAAAGGACAAATCCTGATCAAAGATAACTCCAAGATTCCTCACAGTGGTGCTGGAGGCCAGGGTGATGCCATCCAGAGTAACTATCTTTTTGGATAATGCGTCACGGAGGTGCTTGGGTCCCAGAGCAATAACTTCAGTTTTATCTGAGTTCAACATTAGAAAATTACAGCTCATCCAGGTTTTAATAACCTGAAGGCACATTTGAAGTTTAGCTAACTGATTAGTTTCATCCGGCTTGATCGATAGATATAATTGAGTATCATCTGCATAACAATGAAAGTTTATGGAATGCTTCCTGATAATATTGCCTAAAGGAAGCATATATAAAGTGAACAGGATTGGACCGAGCACAGATCCTTGTGGGACTCCATGACTAACTTTGGCGTGCACAGAGGATTCATCGTTAACGTGAACAAACTGAGATCGATCTGATAAATAAGACTTAAACCAGCTTAGAGCTGTCCCTTTAATGCCAATTAAATGTTCCAGTCTCTGTAATAAGATATGATGGTCAATGGTATCAAATGCAGCACTAAGATCTAATAACACCAGTACAGAGATAAGTCCTTTGTCTGATGCAATTAGGAGGTCATTAGTAATTTTCACAAGTGCTGTCTCTGTACTGTGATTAACTCTAAATCCTGACTGAAAATCCTCATATAGGCTGTTGTTATGCAGAAAGTCACATAACTGTTTGGCGACTGCTTTCTCAAGAATCTTAGAGAGAAATGGAAGGTTGGATATAGGTCTATAGTTGGCTAAAACATCTGGATCAAGGTTGGGCTTTTTCAGAAGAGGTTTAATTACAGCTACTTTAAAGTGCTGTGGTACATAGCCTGTTAATAAAGACAGATTGGTTATATCTAGTAGAGAAGTGTTGACTAATGGTAAAACTTCTTTAAGTAGCCTAGTCGGGATGGGGTCTAAGAGGCAGGTTGATGGTTTAGATGAAGAAATAATTGAATTAAATTTATAAAGATCAAGTGAAGCAAAGCAGTCTAAACATATATCTGGTTTTACAGCTGTTTCTGAGGTTCCTGAGTTTAGAGATAAGTCAGTGCCAGTTAAAGGCAGGTCTTGGTGAATTTTGCTTCTAATAGTTATAATTTTATCATTGAAGAACCTCATAAAGTCATTACTACTAAGAGCTATGGGAATACTTGGCTCAGTAGAGCTGT
The DNA here is from genome assembly GCA_013375575.1 of Percina caprodes. Classification (NCBI taxonomy): domain Eukaryota; kingdom Metazoa; phylum Chordata; class Actinopteri; order Perciformes; family Percidae; genus Percina; species Percina caprodes. Next base: position 111,028 of record JABXJD010000254.1, on the reverse strand, counting down.
GACCTTCTGTTAGCCTGGCTACAGTGCTGAAAAGAAACCTGGGGTTGTTCCTATTTTCCTCTATTAATGACGAGTAGTACGCTGCTCTGGCATTACGGAGGGCCTTCCTATATGTTTTAAGACTATCTTGCCAGATTAAACGAGAACTTTCCAATTTGGTGGAACGCCAAATCTTCTCAAGTTTCCGTAATATTTGCTTTAATTTGCGAGTTTCAGTGTTATACCATGGAGCTAACCGTCTTTGTTTTATTATGGGGCAACAGAGTCGAGTGTCATTCTCAGCGAGCCTGCTGCACTATCAACAAAATTATCAATTTGGGAGGAACTGAAATTAGCATAGGAGTCCTCCGTTACTTTGTGACTTGGTAATGAATTAAATGCTAATGGAATCACATCCTTAAATTTAGCTACAGCACTATCAGATAGACATCTTGTATAGAAGGTTTTGCCTACTGGCGTGTAGTTCAGCAGTATAAACTCAAAAGTTATCAAACAGTGGTCAGATAGAAAGGGATTCTGTGGGAACACCATTAAATGTTCAATTTCAACACCATATACCAGAACAAGATCGAGGGTGTGGTTAAAACGGTGAGTCGGTTTATGAACACTTTGAGAGAAGCCAATAGAATAGTGCTCGGTACACTATAACAAATAGAACTGGCTGCAGTGATTTCCAACTTGGGTGTGAAAGACTAAGAACAAGACTTTCAAATGAGTTATAATTCAGTTTAGGTTTAGAGCTGATTAGTAGACTAGAATCGTAGATAGCTGCAACTCCACCTCCTCGGCCTGTGCCTCGAGGAATGTGAGTATTAATATGACTGGGGGGGTGGCTTCATTTAGACTAACATATTCTCCATCACCCAGCCAGGTTTCAGTAAGACAAAATAAATCAATATTAGAATCTGATATTAATTCATTTACTAGTACACCTTTAGAAGAGAGAGATCTGATGTTTAGGAGTCCACATTTAATTCTCCTATTCTTTTGCACTATTGCACTTGTGGTTTTAATTGTTATGAGGTTTTCATGCACAGCTCCTCTTCTGTCTACCTTTGATTTAAATAATTTTAATGGTCGGGGGGCAGACACCGTCACTATGGGATTTTTACTAGATAACTCCTGGAATAAAGGAGCAGAGAAGTGTGTTAGACTGCGACTCTGCCTCCTGGTCCCAGCTCTGGATTGTCAGGGATTAGGTCCACTAATAAACTTGTCCAGATTTCTGGAAATAAGAGCTGCTCCATCCCAAGTGGGATGAATGCCGTCTCTCCGAATCAGACCAGGTCTTCCCCAGAAAGACTGCCAGTGATCCACAAAGCCCACATCATTATCTGGACACCACATCGACAGCCAGCAGCGAAATGACGACATGCGGCTGTACGTGTCATCGTTGGTCAGATTTGGCAGAGGTCCAGAGAAAACTACAATGTCCGGTATCATAGATAGCTACGTTTCTGAAATGATTCCCATCGTCTGTTATTGTTTGTAATGAGAAAAGTTTATTATTTAATGGATTTCACAAATTTTCTTTTAGTATTATTTATTATTATTAGTTATTATCACTGTGATAAATAAACTGAATCAAACTGCTTTCTGCATTAGCACTGGATATTTGGTGTGCTGAAAAAATTAGCTGGCTCTTTTCAGAGCTGATACACATTTAAAACAGTGGGAAGTAACATGTTATGGTCTCATTAGATATGTTTTGTTGTATTTTAATAGAAAGTTTGGGGATTGGTCAGCAGGATAGTGAGGGAGAAAAAAAACAATGAAAGAACATTGTGAATCATATTGATGTACTGTACGCATCATTTCTGAGACAATACTTGTATTGTACTCTGATGCAGTTTACTGAAACTTGCCTCATTGTATTTGAAGCACTCTCAGCAATCTGAAGGGCTTTCAGACTTTTCTATAAATATAAAAGCCTAATCATCGCTTCCGTCACACCATGGGTCAACCACATGGCAGAGAGGGAATGTACAGATGACACTCTGAATGACGTAGTTTGGTGTTTTTGAATATTTGATCAGCCTTAGGGAAAGAAGTAAGCATTGCCTAATTGAACTAATTTTATAAAAAGAAAGTGTTAATGCTAAAATGTGGTCAAGTTCATGTTGGTGCTGACGTTTGTAGACCATCAATATTCTCTTTGCTGAGAAAGATAAATAATGCATAAAAGCACAGAAAGACATAATGTGGTGTTTTAGGCAGAGTGCTATGGTAGAGGACATGGAGTGCTTTCTTCTTTCACACATTAACGATGCTGGTCTAAATTGTTTCTTCAGTAGAAATTCAATCTGTGTCTCTGCAGTAAACGTTTTGTTGAGTGATCACACTGCTTGAAATCTCAAATTATCTCTAGATGGACTCCAACAATATCAAATCCAGTAAGCTGATCGGTTATGTGATGTGTGTGTTTTAAATATTCTGGAAAAATAGATCTCAGAAAACACAGATATCCTGGATCTGTTTTGAATGTGCAGAATGTTTTGAACATGAGCAGAAATCGTACGTAATCAAACGTAACTGACATGTTTAACACTTAAGTTCGCAGCTAGCTAGCTATGAAGGGCTAAAAAGGTTAGGGTTACATCTTGTTACTAGGAAGGTGAGTCACGTTTTCATGTATAATGAATTATAAAGTAGATTATTGCTGTGTTGGCCTCATATATTCACTACAACATTGTGTTGTTGCAGGATTCAAATAACTGCCTGTGTGTTGATGCTTTCGCAGTAAGCAAGTTACATTCGGTAATTACATTCTAGCAATCTACTGGTTCAGTCTGAGATTTAGGTGTGTTTTGCTATAGTGTGGATGTAGCCTGGATCCACTAGCCTCAAGCAGAGATGAGAAGTGGGCTACAGAGGTCTGGTAAGCTCACTTCTAACGTTGTTATCTCGAGTAACATCACATGGCAGAGCTGCCAACTTTTTCAAAAACTATAATGTGTTATCATGATTCATGATAACACATTATTTTATCATTATTGTACACAGAAGTACTCCTACTTACACTGGTTTGTGTAAAATTGGTGGGGGGGGCCACTTGGGGGCAGCATACACAAGCCATAAATGCTACTTTGACACGTTATCTGCTTTAAAGCTGACATTACAAAGGTGCCTAAATCTCCAGCACATACAGAGCAACATTAGCATTCATTTGGAGTTGTGTATCTCCACTTTCAGGATTGCCCATGGACATTCTGCCGGATGCATGTATTTTTGCCGATTTTCAAGTTTCTTTACTCTTTCTTTGTGTTGGAATTTTAAACTCTGGTGGAATTATAAAGACTATGGTTGACTGCTCCTCATATCTCTACAGGGTAAATAGAGCTAACTAGACTATCTGTTCAATCTAAGATTTTCTCTTGCACAACTATTTTGCAGTGGCTCCATGCGGAGCTTTGCGTAGCCCCTGACAACTGTCATTGGTTTAAAGAAATGCCAATAAACCAGAGCACGTTTTCTATTAGTGGGTGAACAATCCAACGCTTGGTGAATTCTTCTTCACAATGAAGAGCCAACATTGAAGGATCAAGCCAGACCCTCGTCCATTCTGCAGCGTGTGGATTGTCTGGCCAAGCAATACTATGTGTCTGTTCACCTGGTGAATGGGAATCCTTCAACTCCTGAGGGAAACGTCATATCTTGATGCTTTTGGGACATCACAACCATATCTGTTAAATAAGATGTCATTTCAAATGGCACAGGGTGTGAGATGCTTTATTGGGGTTTAGGGTTGATGAAGCAACAGTTTATTTTCTGTTTCTTACCCACCACAGAAACACACATATCACCTCCCACACACACACACACACACACACACACACCCACCCACCCACCCACCCAGTGAAGCTGTTATAGGCTGACTGAAGGCTGACGTTGGTAAGGTGGGGAAGATTAGTGTATGAGGGGGAGAGAGGGAGGGAGGGGAAAAGAATCAGGAAGGAGAGAGAAGGAAGCTGACAAACAGAGAGGGAGAACAAAAATGGAGAGAGCGTTCATTATCAGATCTAGTCTCGGTGGTCCATGTAATTATCTCCTCCACTCCTTCACTTTGAATAACTTTTCATTGCTCGCTAGATTACAATGTTCCGTTAACTAAAAATAACAACCTACTGCATTACCTCCATCATGCATTCAATCCACAGAGGGATTTTGGGACAGAGGAGAAAATATTACACCCGCTCCCTCCTCCTCTCCTTCTTCGCCCTCCCTCCCCCGCCACCCCCTCCATCTCTATGCCCGCCCTCGGCCTCCATCTCTCCTCCCATCCCTCTCTTTCTCGCCCTCGCCGGGTTTCACTTGGAGGACATGGTGTAGCAGCCGTGCGGGTGCCACTGCATGTCGCGGATGCGCCTAATGGACTGCATCTGGGGGTAGCGGGCGCCAAACTCGTTGAAATGCCTGAATTCGCCCTTCTCCAGCAGGTACTGGCTGCCACGGTAGCCGGGGAACTGGTAACCAACCCAGCTGGGGAGAGACAGAGGAAAAGAGAAATGATAATCTGGAAAGTGACGAGGAAGAGTATTTAGGAGAAAATTAAGTGAAAATGTATTCAAGAGAAGAAAACACAAGGTTGGAAGATGAGTAAACAGTCATTAAAAACTGAGAGAAATGTGCTACAGTAGAAGCACAGATGCAGAGGTCAGGATAAACATCAAAACAAATAAAGACATCGATCTGTTTGTCATGCTGTTGGATGCCAAACCGCAGATGTTTCAGATATGAAGTAATCACAACATTTAAGAAACAGTGTCTGCTGTCTGCCACACCTCTCAGAGCACAGGAACACTGAGCTGCTGACGTCCATAACACCCTCAGAGAGCTACTGATGAAAAAAAAAGGCTCTATGCCTGAACTCGCTACCAGAGCTCTCACATAGTGAGGATGATTGTGCTGCAGTTTCTGCTAGTTTGAGCATGACGACACTGTGGAAACTGCCAGACACATGCAGAAGTACACGGAGCTTGACTTATTGATGCAGCTTTTGCAAAAGCATGTTGCAATGTTTGTATCGGGCTTTAATAAAAAATTTATGATTTGAAAATTGGGAGCCGCAAATGGAGAAAGGATTTGAGATAGCTGAGCTACAACTCAATAGAGAGTTAGATTCTCAAGTCTGTACCAAAGGCTGTATAAAATGTGGATGTAGTTCATACTACAGTAGTACTTGATACTGGTTTCGGTCTTGAGTCCACTTTTTGTTAAGTATAATTAATATATAATATTAATAATATATAATTTTCTTCCTTGTTGGATGTAAAATTGTCTTGGACGCGGCAACTGAAAACTGGTCAAGTTCCTGGTTAGTGAATTGGGATCAGTTGTAAAGAACAGTGCCTAAATTCTATGCATTGAGTAGAATGATGTTAGCAGATATCTTTCTTATTTATAGATCCATCTTAACACATTAGCCACTATATTAGCATATTATATTGGAAAGACGCTATTGCTTATTATGGTCTTCAACGAAACTCGATTTGTTCTTGACGTCTTGACAAGCCCTGATGTAGTCTCCTTCACGTCACCCATAGGTTTCCAAAGGGCCAAAATGAAGCTCAAAGTGCGTGGATCCGGCTGTCGCCATCTTGGCAGTGCCTGACTTTTTTTTCTGAGAAATAATTTTATAAAAGTTATATTTAAACTTTTTTTAGTCACAAATATCATTATTTTTTGCTATTGGTATGAAAACTTTTTAATTGTTTTTCTCTCACATCATTTATCTTCTCGCATGTAATAAAGAAACAAATCTTGCTCCATACCATTCGACCAAATACAGTTTTGGCACTCCCGCATCATTGGCTTCATTTTTCAGCCGTGGGGTAGCTGCTTGATCTGCACGCTAAATATGAAGCTTAGCTTGGCACAGTTTAAAGACTGGAAACAGATGAAAACAGCTAACCGGGATATGTCAGGTTGGAAAACTGTTAATAGTACGTCACCCATTGGTTTGTGATCTGAGATCTGATATGAGGGCGCAGTCACCCTGGTTGCGGATGTGACCATTTTTTATGAGAGGGAGGAGTGAGGAAGGAAGTGCTTATACTCCACGTTACGTTCCACACTTTCAATGGCAATCACATCATAGCCACTAAAACCCTCTCTGCTTTACCGCCGATTATGAGACCATTGTTCAAAAAATTAACATCATTCTGTGTTGCAGAAGTCTTAAAACTAGCGATTGAGACCATAAACCCTGTATGAAAATACTGAGGTAATAAATCAAGTGAGAAGCGGGTGACTTTCTCATAGACTACCGAAACTGACCGACTTTTGCAACCACACGTGTGGCTAGAATGCAGGTTTAAGGCACTTACACATTTGCAGCAGTTCGCCAAACCGGATGCTCTGTCTATAAATTTTACAGCTAAGCTGTAAAGCTACAGCAGTATTGATCCTCTTAAATAAAATTAAAGAAAATGCCCGTAACATGTTGCCACGCGACTCACGTTCCACAGCTGACCATGATGCTGCCCACTCTGTCGGTAAAACCATAAGAAAACAGGCTGGGGACATCATCGTCCATGATCTCCATCTTACGGCCCTTGAACTCTCCGACCTCATATAGGCAGATTTTGTGCTTCTCGGGGTCCTAGAAGATGGTGGGGGAGGGAGGAATAGCAGTTAAAATGAGCAGAGATAGAAGATGAAGTCAGACCAATGGTTTCCTAAACAGCCGGGGTTTACCATGCGGACGGGCCTAAAGGACAGCAGGTAGTCGTTCTTCTGGCAGTTGCTCCAGGAGTCCCAGCGGGGGTACTCGCCTTTCTCCAGGATGAACATCTCCCCACAGAAGTTCATCTGCTCGTAGCCCACAAAGCTGAGGAGGGGAGGACAAGAGGGGAGTGTTGCCTTTAAAAGGAGCACTCCACTGATTTCACACACAACGATATTTTTATTCATCACAAAGAGTACTACTCAGCATGTCAGAAACAGTTGAGTTTTCCAAAGCTTGACAAAATAACCCTGATGATGTCATTCTGGAAGATTCATGCTTTGAGGACTATGTTGTCCCTTTTGTCCTGTTTTCTTTCTACTTGCTTATTTTCTCTGAAAGAACTCTTCTCCTTAAGCAAATATTAATCGATTAAAAGGTTAGTTGTCAACTATAAATGAATTACCAACTGTTTTGATAATCGATTAATCGGTTGAGTCTATTTTTATGAAAATAAAGGTCCAAATTATCTGATTCTAGCTTCTTAAATGTGAATATTTTCGAGTTTCGTCACTCCTCTATGACAGTAAACTGGATCTCTGAGTTGTATGGACCAAACAACTAATCAATTATTCGAGAAAAGAATCGACAGATGAGTCAAACAATCATTAGTTGCGGTCCTAATCTCCTTAATTGTCATTTAATTATTTATTGGTCCACACTGATACATGATTGACTGATTGCTGCACTACCTTCCTCTCAGTCATTGCTGATTGTTGCTTCGTCATGTCATTAGTTAAGGTATTGAAGTTCATCCAACTGCTGCACTCTCTGCAAATCATTCGAGGATAAAAGCATCCGCTACCTTCCTGAAAATGTGAAGTGTATAATGTCACATAATGGTGGGGTACAATTTCGATCACCGGTAATGTGTTCAGAGGAGTGTGGGTGTTGGCTACAGTATGATTATATGCAGGTGGGTGTGCACGTGCAGCTGTATGTACAGTATGTGCACACGCAGGCTACTTACGGCCCGCAGGTGACGCGCAGGGAGCGCACCTTGTCCATTCCCATGTCACACACATTCATACACTCGTTGCTGATCTCAATGCAGCGGCCCTGGAAGTTCTCCTGGTCGTAGACACACATCTGAATATTTGGGGTAAAGGAAAGAGAATGAAGGGAGATATTAAGCACAGGGCCAAAGCAGCACTTGAGGAGAGTAGAAATAGGACAGAAAGACCATGATGGAGGGGAAAAAGTGAGCACATAAGAAAGAGGTAGAGTAAAATAAAGTGACTTTGTTGTCATGTGGCTTAACGCACTGAAGCGTCACATGGTAGCCTATGTTTCTGTCAGTTGTAGTAGTCGTCTGCCCACACACTGAACTGTAAGAATCAGCAGGTGATGATGATTAGAAGATTAGCTGTTAGTGTGAGGTGAGCTGTGGTATATCTGTAGATGTTTGATCATCGGCTATACGTGTGGGGCGTGAGGTGCAGTGTGTGTGTGTGTGTGTGTGTGTGTGTGTGTGTGTACCTTGTAGGACATGTTGCCCATGTCAGACATCTTGTTCTGAGCCGCCTTCCCGTCAGTCTGGGAAGCAGACTTGGATTTCTCTCCTCCGGCAGACATGATGACTGAAGAGAGAGAGAGAGAAGAGATAAATTAAATCAGACTTTAGTAGCCAGTCTTTTTCTATCCAATTAAGAGACTGTATGAAAATGATTAGGGTGGGCAAGGGGGTTAAACATTATGTTTCAATTATTACAAAAGCTAAGCCCACTCCACTGGTGTTAATATTTGTCTTTGAAACCTCCCCATGACTAAGAAAAACAATTATAACACCCTACTTACAACATCTCAACATATCACAGTAATATGACACAATAGTATATGTAAAGATTTACATAATCCTCTGTTTAGCAAAAATAAATTAAACAAAAAATAACCCTCTCCCTTTCCTGACCGCCACACCCCAGCCCTAATAAATTCCATACAACCTAACAGCTGAATTCAGGTCAGATTTTACCACACAGATTACCATCTGGTCCTTTGTTCTGCTTTACATTTATGGTATACGACTTTTTCCATCAAAAAAACATCAAAATAACCCAAAGGAATTCCTCCTTAACAAATGAAAATAGCAGTCTATTGACAAAAGGACATCTACAGTTCCCTTTTAACACATGCATATAACATACTTTACATATACACCGATTTAAAAAAGTAACTAACATGCAATTAGAGTGCTGTGTTTGTGGAACCACTAGATTTTAAGAGTTTTAGGTTCAACCAATCAAGAATTTTAAGCATTAATTTTACCACAATTTATACTCAGAATAAAGTTGAATGTTTATTCTGAGTATACGAGATTATATGACAGCAATTGGATTTATTCAAAAAGATATTCACTTCATAACTTGATCTCAAACTACAAAAGATTTTTCTCATTATTAGGTTTTACATCAGGTTATTCTTGCTCTCTACTATTCTGTCTTTTCTTTTCTCGTTCTGTATGATGTTTGTCCACTGTCTTACCTGTGGTAGTGTGTGGGTAAAGGAGTAGACTCGGGGCTGAGACTGGTGGTCTGTGTGAGGCACCAGGCCCCTCGGCGCATTTATATGCTGGCGCCCAGAGAGAGGGGATTAGAGACACAGAAACAAACTCGCTGAGCTCACAGCCCCCACAGAATAGAAATACCCCCATCATCAAAGAGAGAGAGAGAGAGAGGCAGAAAGAGAACCAGAGAGATATATTTCTCTGGTTCTCTTTCTACGAATATAAGGAATCAAATGTAACAATCTGAAAATCAATGTATATTTGGCCTGAGAGGATCTGATGGAAGACAAAAGAGCATCATAATAACTGGATCATGACCAGTGGTGGAATGTAACTAAGTACATTTACTCAAGTAGTGTACTTCAGTGCAAATTTGAGGTACTTGTACTTTACTTGACTCTTTTCTTTTCATGGCACTTTTTACTTCTACGCCGCTACATTTCAGAGGGAAAGATTGTACTTTATACTCCACTACATTCATCTGACTTTTTTTTGTTACTTTACAAATTGAGATTTTGCACACAAAGTACATGTAGTGTACATGTATAGGCCTAGTCCAGCTTAAATGATTAGCTGATTGAACACTTTTGATTTGACAGTTGATTGACAAAACTGTTTGGATCATTTCCAGTTTCTGAAAGTGAGTACTTTTACTTAATACTTTTAAGTACATAGTCCTGATGATACATACATACTTTTACTTAAGTAACATTTTCAATGCAGGACTTTAATTCAAGTAAAGGATCTGAATACTTCTTCCACTACTGATCATGACATGAATCCACAAACCCAAAAGTGCGTTCAGTCAGTAAGCTGCTACACACGGAGCCCCCCCCCCCCAAAAAAAAAAAAATCACAGCCAGGCTGACCAGGTTCACATTGAAGGGCCTGTCACAAAAATAATTATTCACTGCTATTCCCATCAGTGCTGTAATCAAGAGGCGCTGGGACAAACAATAACAGGAAAAGCAATAAGCTGTGAGAAGCAATAAACTCACTGTTCCAACTCTGGGTTCACAGTGTGCGTGGACAATAATCTGAATCGCTCTCCTCATAGTTGTGGGAGAAAGCTATTAAATTAAAGCCCTCTGCTTTTTTCTTACGTGGGTGAGTGAAATATTGCAGTGGGCGTTAGTCCACGAGGTGCCTCTACCAAAAGCGCACACGAGGGGACGAACATAACTCAGGCGGGTCACACCAGACCTTTTTAAACACCTTTATGAATAAACTTAAAGACCTATATCAGAACATAAAAGGACGACAAAATTCAGAGTCATAAAAGTAAATACAAATTATTGAAATTGAATAAAAGCAACACAGGGTATAATAAGCTGTACATATACAGCTAATTAAATTTGGACTGGCAAAAGAGAGAACACCACAGAATAATTAAAAAATAAAAAAACATTTCAATGAGAGGTAGCAGTATGGGCGTGTGAGAATTAAGACCTAGAACACAATACTTTTGAGAATTTAAGACTTTTTAAGGCCTAATATTTTGAAATGTTAGATTTTTTAAGACCCAGCGGAAATATTGAATTGTTGACATACAGGTTTCACGTGTATTGATGAGGGCAGTTGAAATTGAGAATTTCTTCAAATCCTTGCGCATCAGGGAGAGGTCAGTGGAGGACTGAGCAAAAGGGCTGAATCCTACACCTCCCTCTCAGTGACTGTGGAGTGTCTCAAAAGTCACGTGAATGTAGAAAAAAAGAGGGGAAGTGTCCAACAAAAAGGGGGAGTTAAGTGGGCACGTCTCTTATTTATGAACACTCGCCTATCATGCATTCTAGCTGAAAACACTTCTCAGAGGAAAAAGGAGCGAGGATACACAAATAAATTCTTCAAGGAAGTCCAAATGTATTGTTTCTTGTCTTAAATCACATCACAGATAACTGAAATTAAAATTATTTAAACCACCTACCAAAAATAGGTCTTCCATCATCTGATTGTTTTCATTTTATTTAACCTTTATTTAAACAGGAAGTTTCTTAAGATACATTATCTCTTTTAAAAGAGACACAGCATGGCAGCATACAGTAAGTATAGTGTCCGGCTGTTCTTATTCATTCATACTTACAGCTACAAAAAGTAAGATGGAGATGCAGGAGCCAACAACAAAAAACACAGAACTTGTGCTGAAAAGACCGCTGTTTGTGTCCTGTGTAAAACCAAAACTCAAAATAGACTTATTTTAACTTACTCTTGTCAGATAACTTATGTATTTCCCCAATGCCACATACATAAGTTACATTACGAACATACTTACTTTAACCCAAACCACCATCTTTTGCTAAACCTAACTAAGTAGTTTTCTTGAATGAACAGGTTCTGCACTGCAGGTGCACTGACTGCTCATTTTGTTGGACATTCATACCATAATGCATAAAAGAATTGTGCATAACTTTGTAAGATTGCTGTATGAGGAGACATTGATAGTGTACATGATAATTCACATTGTAGCATGAGATAACACAGACAATATAAAACATTCCCATAGAGCAGGGATCTTCAACACTGGGTCTTCAGAGTCAATGCAGGGGGGGCTCCAAATTATTGTTAATTTATGTGTTGTTAACTTTTTTCAAAACATTGAAAAGTCTTAACATGAATTTAACATATTATTAGCAAATATAAATCCCAACTTAGAACAGGCGTACTGGCCTTTGGGCAAGGTAGTCACTAAGCTCGCCATCCACAGATCCAGTTCATCCTGAGGATTCACTGTGACAATGTGTTTAACATTACAACATGATTTATAGAAGCATGCCAACAACTATAAGTCTATTTTAATAGATTAGTATTTTATGCCGCCCTACACATAACTGTTTAGGCCAAGTTTAATAAACAACTTATTTTTATACAATATATATTGATTGATCTCTCTCTGTTAAGGGGTTCTAGGCTTAAACAACGTTGAAAACCCCTGCCATAGAGGACACTACAAATAGGCCCTGAAAGATAGGACAGATACGATTTAAATCCTTAAGTGATTTAAAACTACATTAAGACATAAAGACAATAGCCAACAATAATGGAAATGAAGGAATGTCTTTTGATTTAAGCTAACTTAAAAAGTCCTTGGATTTTGTCACTTAATACACTCTGGGAAACATATGTACTATTTGCAATGCAGCATATACAAAGATCCTATATCCTGCATAAATATCCTTGGAGTGCACGGTATAGGACCACACATTTTTCACAATCACACCTGGCACAGCTGGAAACATGACATGTACACTGTGATCCGGCTCCTTATGATCAGATCACATATAGGTGGAGTAACAGGAGATTGCAACTGATGTAATGGGAAAAGATGAAAAAAAAAGGCTTTTTATGCGCACTAATCAAATATGCTCTTCAAAAAGCACTTTGATCAATATCTGGAGCATGGTGGAAGTCTGCCTTGAAGTGTGTGAAAGAAATACTCCTTCAGATTCAATAAAGGTTTGATTGATCTTCCTTCACACAGTGCAGAAAGAGATATTGTGCCTGTATTGACCTAAATACCCTATACAGATTTTACATTAGGCTTATATCTTGTGTTTACATCTGGAATGTAATTATGTAATGTTCTGCTGAATAAATAAATGGCATAAGGAATACTTGACAGCCTTCAACACTCTAGGTCATCACACTATCTGACAACACCAATGCTGCGTTCCAGACAGTTTTTAGCTAGTATATACATAGTAGCTACTATGTGTATTGTTTTGATTAAAAGGTGCATAATTACTTTATGTTGCCTATTTATGTCGATTTATTTCTGTTTCTCCCTGTTAATCACCGGAGTCTGTACAGAATCAACAGGGGTCGTCAAAAACTAACTGGGAGATCTGGTAGGGTTCACGGGTAGTAAGAAACGGGTCTGACTGCTGTTCCGGGGCACTTTCACGGGTAGAAGGTTGTGATGAAAACACAAGTTACGGGTTGCCTTCAACGCAGCATAAGTTTAAAAGGTAAACCCAATAAGTTTAAAGTATCACTGGGGATGCTAATGATTAACAGTTTATAGATAATGAGAACTTTGAGTAATTAATACTATCAGTAAAACAGTTAAAAACATTATTAAAACAAAAATAAAAACAGGAATTAAAAACGTTTTTTTATGTCTGGGAGTCTTTGGAGGGGAAAACTGGGACACCGTTCCCTGTCCGTTTTTCAGTGTAAGAGGAGGGTATTATGTTATTCATTAATTATTATCATTATGGTTGAATTGCTTTGTTACAATTTCCTCGACTTTTGAGAGCCACCATTGAAACAGGCTCCCTGGATGGCTCTTCAAATCCTTGTCATTCTCTGCCTATAGCCCCGCCATTGTTGCTCTATACATGGCACTGCTGACCTATACGAATAGACCAACAACAGCCCCGCATTCCCCACCTCACCTCTGTGCCTGCACTGTATATGATCTGCTGAGTCGACAGGCCGCATAGGGTCACAGAGAGAGAGAGAGAGAGAGAGAGAGAGAGAGAGAGAGGCACGCACACCGGCGCGCGCTCAGGGCCACAAGCCGTTTTTTACGCACCAACACGAGCACAGAGGAGCGCACGGGACGTTCATTCTCACCTGAGTCAAGTTGGTTACATTTAGCCATAGTAAAACCGGAACTCGTCTTCCCTGTGCCTTCAGAATATGAGGCAGGCTCAACAATAATATATTATTTATTTATTATATTTTTTTTTTTTGACATAGTAACAACATCGATTATTTTCTGTATTAAGCAATTCATTGTTATAAAATCAAAGATATTATATTTATGTTATAACTATATTATGAAGCTGGAATTAAGGATTTTAATATATATATATATATATATATATATATATATATATATATATATATATATATATATATATATATATATATATATATATATATATATATATACAGAGCTTAATTTTGAAGACCCTAACCGGAAGTGTCCTCCTGAATTCGGGCAAGCTTCACACCTGACAAAGTTGCTTCGTTTACATCATTAGCATTGAGAGGGAACACGCGCACCCACGCGAGCACGAAGTTCCCGCGTGGACGCCGGTATAAAACTGAAGCGCCAGGTTCAGACAAAAGTCTACGTAAAGAGGATTTGGTGTGTGAGTAACGCGAGGACAGCGGAGAGTATCCAGGTAAGCAGCAGCGGGAGACCTAGGTAGCCTATTTACCGGATTAAATGTTTCTTTTTGCTTCTCCTAACCCAGATATTTCAGTTGCTATAACTTGGCAGTCAGATGTAAAAAGATGTACACATATTTTTACTTCATATCGAGGTAAACAACGTTACTTACAACAACTGGAAACTATTTAAATCCAATTAAAGTTCACTTAAAAAAATAAAAAATAGTTATCCTATAAATCAAAATTTGACTATATGACAATAATCATACATTTTACTGCTTATTCTCTGATCCATGTATTTTGATTTTCTTTTCTTTCTCTTAAACTTTAGAAATGAATAGATTTACTAGAACCCACATGACCTCACCCATGTACTTCCCTGGCATGGGTACGGCTCCCTTCTTTAAGGTGAATTCACACACTCACACGCACAAACACGCACACACACACACACACACACACACACACACACACACACACACACACACACACACACAGTATACACACTCATGCCACCCCCTTGCCTTCCCCTGTGCAGGTGACTGTGTTTGAGCGGGAGTATTTCCAGGGCAAGTGTATGGAGTTCACCTCCGAGTGCTGCAACATCCACGACTGCGGCCTGGACAACATCCGCTCCATCCGAGTGGAGAGTGGAGCGTGAGTCACAGCCTGTACGCCTGCACCACTCTGTGGACAGTTGACTGTGTGTGTGTGTGTGTGTGTTTTCTTACAACTGCTTTTTCAGATGAAATGCTGAGAACGAGTTATATCATGAAAACCTGCTGAGCTGACAAGGTCTTTTAACCCGTCTGAAAGAGGAGTTTCACTTTGTGGAGCCTATTCAGAGCTTGTGTACGCGTCTCACCTGTGGTCAACAATTACCCTTGGTCAGCAGTGGATAATTCAAGGCCACAGGATTTTTTTTTATCCTTTTGATAAAATTATGTGATACTTTCCTTTCTTAGTGTATGCTGTGCAAAGTGTCAAGATCCCTCTGAGGAAAACACACAAATTCTTTAGAAATTTCAAACTGCTCTAAACCTATACCTACTATAATATTTTATACTACGGATACTGTTACTCTAATCTGTGGCCCAGTTGTCACACTGGTAACTAATTACAGTATGAAAACCTCTGAAAACCTGTTTTCAAATATTACATTTTTTCTCAATAACTAAATATTCCTGACTAAATAAACAACAATCAACGTTAAAGAAACTTTCTGGGGTATTTTCAGTGGTGGAAAGTACATTTACTCAAGTATAGTAATTCATTTTTTTAGGCATTTCTACTTTACTTGAGATTTTCTGCTCAGGGTATTTTATATATTTTATACTCCACTAGGCAAATACTTCACTTTTTACTCCACGAGATGTATTTAACACTTATAGTTACTAGTTCCTTGTCAGATTAAGAAATTACCTCATTTAAATTCCGTATTTGAAGCAGGTAACAAAAAATTGAAGTACCATTAACATATTTATACATCATTAATAATGATCCAATAAAAGAACGACATTCTGCCTAATAGTACTTTCATGTTTAATACTTGAAGTACATTTTGTTGCTTTCATACTTTAACTTAAGTAGAAAGTTTGAATACAGGATTTTTTTTCTTGTAAGGGAGTATTTTACTAGTGTGGTATTACTACTTTTACTTAAGCACGTTATTTAGATGCTTCCACCACTGGGTATTATTCATTAAGAGAAAATCAGCTATCTGTGTGGCTGCGCTTTGATCCGATCTGACTGACAGCGCCCCTCCCACAATCATTAGCCTACATTTTGATTCAAATCTTGCTCAATTCTGATTGGTTAATGGACTATGTGACGTTACCTTTTCTCAAACCAGTGAGAACAACACAGAAATACAGAAATCTCTCATGTAATTAAGCAAAACGTTTGCTGGATAAGAAAATATGTTATTGGGGTCTTTAATATAAGGCATTTTTGATAAACCCCAAAGGTACAACCCGTTACCATAACTACCCAACACGGTATCACCCAGTTGCCATGTACTTCCAAATGCATAAATGTCTCATAGATTATTTGTTTTAATTGTTGTGTGCAAATATAGTGGGGCAAGTCTAATGATGTAGGTGGTAGATTAGCTGTAGTGTTTACTACCTCATTCAGTTGTTGTTACCCCCCCCCAAAAAAAAAAAGTGCAATGAAAAAAGTATCGTTTAGGAACCATATCAAAGTCACAGTATTGGTATTTGTATTGAATATGTTTTAAACAATTCCCAGCCGTGCATAAGTCTATATACAAATAATAATTACTTACCCAAGACAATAATTACATTGACACACCATGAGATATAATGATTGGAATTATGTTTTGAAATATAAACTCTTAAAGTAGATACAAAGGTTATAGTTTCAGATTTAATTGAGGTTTAATTATTGATTGTTTTCCAGATCAGTGATTGAATTTCTTCAGCTTTGGGAGACGCACTTTATTTACTGTATTTTGTCATTTATATAAAAATATTTAATATGCATATTAGGAAATTAACTCTAGCGTTTGGTTATATTCAAACTGAATCAGCAAATCTGCAACTTTTTCTTCTTGTGTGGGTGTTAAATGCCTAAATAATGCTGTTGTGTTTTATCAACTGCATGTCACTATATTTCCCTGATCTTGTCTTGGTTGGAAAGAATGCAGTCTCTTCCTCTGTATACATCAAGCAGCCATCTGTTGGTGACTCCTCACAGGCTAAGAAAACATTTGGAACTCTTGAATAATTCAGAAGCTTAGTATTCTCCTCTCCTCTAAGCACACTTGTGCCACCCTCGGTATTTTGACGGACTTCAGACCAAAACTTTACTGTGAGCAGTGTTATACGTAACGTAGTGATGCTGTGTAGAGTTTGCCGAGGTCATAGTGATTCACCAAACACCTGCTGACCTCAGCAGCTGAATGCAGATATACAGCAGCTCCAGTTTTTCTGAATGAAAATTAATGACAATGCAACTGTGCAATTTGTAGCCTAAGGAAAGGAAAATACAATACCTAAATACCAACTATATCACATTTGTAGAAACAGAGTAGATGGATGGCAACCCACAAAAGTTACAGGCATTATTCAGAACCAAATATTAGCCCAATTAGCATCCAAGACAGTGTGGAATTTGCCTCTGTAGAGTTGCTCACTTTTTATTTTTTGGTTGTCATGTTGTTAAAGTTAAACTGACAGTTTCTCCTGGCTCGGTTGTTGAGAGATTTGTCCAACTCCTCGAGGTATCAGAGCCAACGGAAAAGAACTATGGCGTTTGTATTTATAAAAAATTGGAGAACAGAAGTTGAAATGTTTCACAAAGTTATATATCAATTCTGAAAAGTGTCTATTATTAATTGGACATTTTTTATCTTAAAATAAAAACAATTTTAAATGTCATAAAATGACCACAAAGCTGCTTAATACATGTTGGGATAAAACAGAACATTCGGGAACATTTTGTGAGAATAGTGGTCAAATTTTAGTGGTCTGAATTAGGACATTTTGGCACTGTGGAGAATGTTCAATGTACAAAAAGAAAAGCCCCAGGACCCTCACAACTGAGTGCAAAGTTTCTTGTGTCAAATAGAGGGACAGAACTGTATAAATGTCCCATCTGTAGACTGTGCTCTCTCTCCTTGTTTGCTTTATTCTCCTCCCACCCTGTCTAGTGTTACCGGTCTGTTTTATGTTCACATACTGATTCCAAACACTGTTTTCCACTGTTACTCACCCATCTGACCATTTCACTTTTCTCTCTTTCACCCATGTGTCCAGTTGGGTTGGATTCGAGCATCATGACTTCCAGGGTCAGCAGTTCATCCTGGAGAGGGGCGAGTACCCAAACTGGGATGCCTACAGTGGCTCCCTGTCCTACCACAACGAACGCTTCATGTCCTTCCGCCCCATCTACTGCGCTGTGAGTACTTGCAGAGGATAAAATAAGACAGAAGAGAGAAGTGGGAGTGAAAGAGCGAGAAAGGCCGATTGGAAATGAGAAGATAGTTTGTGATGCCATACAGCAAGTAACTAAAACTGCTCAAAAATGGAAATGAGACTACTGGGGGGGAATCTTATTTCCACAATAAGATTTGTGATAAATAATCATTAGTATTGTCGACATAATCACTAAGTGGGTAAAGGCAAATAATAGAACAGCTGATTGAATAATTTTTTTTCTATAATCGAGCAGCCCTACCTGACACTAGCTCTCTGTTGCACCCCTCCACAGTCTCACGAGAGCAGCCGCATGATGATCTTTGAGAGAGAAAACTTCATGGGTCACTGCACCGAGCTGTGCGACGACTACCCCTCCCTGCAGGCCATGGGCTGGTTTAGGCCTGAGGTGGGATCCATGCATGTGCAGTGTGGCGCGTAAGTCCCTGCTTCATCCCAACACATCATGGTTAAAGTTGAATGATAGCTCTTTATCATAAAGAAGTTTCAGAGGGCTTTGAAGAGGAAAAAAAGAAGAGGAAAAGAGCAGCGGTACTGTGACATAATCCACAATGTAGTTATATTAGTGCTGTCAAAAGATTCAAATATTTAATCGTGTTTAATCCCATTAAAGTCATAATTAACTCACAATTTATCACACATTTTTATCTATTCTAAATTTTCAATTCTTTTTTCTCATTTTAATGCTCTTATCAACATGGAAAAGTGGATCAGCTTGTTTTGCGCAAATGTTTTTTTTTTTTATTGAAAACATTGGCATATAGGCACACAGTATCATGTTCACAAGCAACAAAAAAAGCCTCATTTACACACTAGTAGGGCTCGGTATTGTTTAAAAAAGGGGTCTTTTTTAAGCCAAGGAGCCCTTAACTGAGAGAGATGAATCAGGTACCCCCTACTACATATATTGTATAAAATGAAGTTGTATATAAAAATGGGCCTACAATAACATGTTGAACTTTTTAATGCATATAAGAGCTACTAAAATAATACTTTTTAGCTTGATTTTTTAAATCATGTTTTACTATTAACATGCATGTGGCACAGTAAATCCCTAGGATGATCTGTATCTGGGGCTACTTTAGACTCCCATTTCATGAGATCTGTCTGGAAAAATTGGCAACTTTTGAAGAAGAATTCTGCAACAAGGCAGCCGTGCTTGGTATTTTCGGGGAACAATTGAAAAGATTTACACATAATATGCTTACGACATTTACTACATAACTGGGACGTTTTGGGACCGACTGGTGGGATTGCTATTAGCAAATTGTACACAGCGATACACTGGTAACAGCAAATCACATTTAACCATGTATGTATCCAGCTAATTTAACATTGGCTGATAAATAACAAGAAACTGCGGAACAAAAATGCTAAAAACATGTTGACAGTAATATAGCAACACTGTCACTATTACATACAGTTTGTGCACCAGAGAGCATTGACAATTGTATTTTGTTGCTATAACATTTTCCACTCAGTTCATTTATACCTTTTTAATTCTTTAACATATGAATTTAATCTGAATACTACCTGGAGAAATTCTTAATGTAAAGCAAATCAGAAACATTTAAATTAGCTTTTTCTTGTTTACTGTCTTGACCCTCTTCCTTCTCCGTCTTTCTTCAGCTTTGTGTGCTATGAGTACCCGGGTTATAGAGGCCAGCAGTACATCATGGAGTGTGAGAAACACAGCGGAGACTACCAGCACTGGAGGAACTGGGGATCCCACTGCCAGACTCCCAAGATCCAGTCCATCAGACGCATCAGGCACTGAGAAGGAACGGATTATGACTTGGAACAGTCACGGCTCAGGCTCACACCTGGACGCTATGGGCCAAAAGCCTGAACTTTAGATCTGGTTCTGAGTTTAATGCTTGAATTGTCAGGACTGCAACTACAACGCAAACCATCAGTGACGTAGAAGCTACCTCTTCATCTCGGCTCATAGTCATATTTCTGTTAAGCCTTATTTTGTTTTAATACAAATAAAGCTCAGATTGAGACCCTGAGAAGTCCTTTGTTTCATTCCTGTGTGAGTGCACATATGCACATATCATGTTTTAAATGCAAACCACAAAATAAAGAAGCAGTTTAATTACTATAAGCATTTGACTGGTTAGAACAACTACAACTTAAAGCAGGACCCTCCAACGTTTTATAAGCCAAGGACCCATTGACAGAGACGGATCAGGAACCCCTACTACATATACAACATGTTCCCACTCCCAAGTCGTAACATGTGGAAGCTTGGTCAGGACCCCTTTGCGTAACCATTCAACGTAACGGGCACCCCTCGGAGTAATATTCTAACGTGCAGGGAAGTCCCGTAGACTTTAATGGAGCCCCGTCCTCGTAAAATAGTGACGACAGAGGACCATGACGATTCAAGCAGATCTCGGTGATGACTGGCCCATAATAGAAATAAAAAATAGCATAATAAATATATAACATTTAAACATAGAGAGAGGCAAAATAACCTCCATTTTTCACAGCTGTTTTTTTTTTAACATTGCTCTATACATAAGGTTTTTGCCAGCAGTTTTGCCGGATATGGCGTCACACTGACGAGATATAGTCATTATACACTGTGATACAATAGTTGATTAATTAATTAATCATACAATTCTAACTACATTTATAACTTTGCATAGCTTCATTTAAATCTGGTGTAAATGTTTAAGAAACAGCATTAAGAAAGCATTTGCCATTATTTCGTGTAAGCCCGCCGCGGTATAACCACTCTGCGCTGGCATATTTATTCTTTTCCTACGGGAATAATGATGGCCCAACTGAACTTGGCGTTGCGCACCGCTCGGAATTGCCGCAGAGCGCAGCGCATTCAACTTTGACTCCGTTGCCGCTGACCTTTCAAGGTGCAACCAATGACTGAGCCAAGAAGCAATGATGACGTCCCTGCGCTGCTCTTGCTTCTCTGCCCTGCGCGCCACTCAACGCCTCTGCACGCATTTTCAACTTGGTAGCCTAAGTAAAATAAATAGGTACAATTATCCCCACAGCGACCTAGTTAGGTCAATCAGTTGTTCAAACCTTTCAACGTGTAATGGGACGATGAATGATGTAAAGCATTAATTAAAATACTAGCTCCAACAAGTGAAACCTACAGTAACGTTAGCGGTAAGTTAACGTTAGTTGCTTTTAGCAAATCAAGTGTTTCTTTATGCCCAGCTTATTGTCACGTATATCCTCATAACGGGTACAATCACGTTCTCACCTAAGAACTAACTTTGAAAAGCCATTGCTAACTTTTATTGAAAATACTTTAACAGCAGAGCAACTATTTTGAATTTACTATTGTGCTATTCCTGAATAGTTTTTCTACTGCTATTGTCTATCTTATTCCATCTCAACATGTGGTTAATGTAATTAGCAATAACAGTAGATTTACTAAAATATTGGCCAGATGTGTTAAAGTAGTGGTAGAGAAACACAGTAAATATGTTGTTTAGACAGGTACAAAATGCAGTGTGTCTAATATTTGTTAGTAGACAAAGTCTAATCAAATCAAATACTAGTTCTTAGTACGTTTTTTACTTTGCTTAGTTAAGATAATTTTCTCTAAGGTGGCTTATGGAATTATTTAATTACTTTTTTTTTCATAAAGGATAATGATTACAATTCCAGCCACAGATAAATGACAATTTGTTTAAATTAGGCTTTTTGCAAATGTTCAAACTGTATCTTATTTATTTTTTATATTCATTCTGTACTGAAAGGATTTAAACTGTTAGATGTTTTTATGAATAAATTAATAGAGCTGATGTTACTTAATGTTGCTGTGTACTTTTCTGGTTCAGTAAAACCATGAGTTGTCATTAACAATGAATGCCTCATTTTAATATCACAGTGGAAATAACCCTTACATATTTAATTCTCATTTGCAGAAATTACAAAACCCAAACTGAAACCGTGCCCTTCCTGCCAGGCTCCCAACCGGCTCAACAGAAAAACATGTTTTGCCTGCCTTTTCTGCTTCCCAAGTAAGCAGAAGCAAAAAAAAACAACAGGAGAAAAATACCAACTGGGCCTCATCCATTAAAAAAATAAATAAAATAACGGCAAGATCTTAGATGCTGCCCAGTTGTCTGTAAGTTTTCATAGTTCTCAAATTGCAAGACGTTGGCTTCCAGATAATTATATAATTATCACAGTCGCCAGATGGGCAGGAAAATATAGGTCGGTTATAGGGCTGTATGATATGCCTACAAAATGTTTATGGTTTTACCTTTATAGTGCTAGTTGTTGCATTTCATTTTCACTGAAAAAATAAAATATTTGATGATTTTTGTTGGGGTTTGTACTAGGGTTGGGCGGTAATACAGTAAACCGCAGGGTCTTAAAAACAGCAACGGTATCAGTTTCAATACTGTCATTAAAAAAATGAGAGGCGTTTCAGTATCAGTGTTTGGTATTCACTTTCTGAATGGTGGAGGCACAAGCCAACAGTTTGGTGACGCCGTCTGACGCTCACGTCTTCATTTTTAATCAGTCACTGTAATACTGTATCCCGTGGTAAAATAGGGAGGAGGTTTGACAGTATCAAAATTTGGATACCACCCAACTCTAGTCTGTACTAAAACATGTTCCCTAACATCCAGAGAATATTTGCCAACTTGTTTTCCTAGGCATCAGTGTAACATTGTATTGCATCATTTCATATGGATATAACATTTTAACTTTAACGTACACTGACTACGTTGGTCCAATGTGCAATAACGTAAAGTGGTTACAATAATGGCCCTTGAATTGAATGACTGTCACATTTTTTCTACCTATTCTTTTTCTATTGTTTTGCGTCCAAGTCACGTGACTTTCAAGATTCCGGCCGTGAGATCAAAAAACATGACGGACATTTCTCTCATTTTTAGTGAAAAAAAATCAATATTTTAAGTTGGTTTCTGCATAAAAATGCGTTTTGATTACATTTCTGGCAAGACATATATATTTTATTTTCATAAAATTCACTCAGTGAATGTACATAATCACTAGCTTGGTCATTGCTTTTAATTGCTTTGTCACCAGAATAATGTAATACTGACACGTTTTGGTTGCTATGGACACTGTTTCGCCTAGCATAGCTAGCTAGCGTTAGCTTTGACCCCAGACTCCACATAGGACTCTATTGCGATTTCGCTCCATCTGTCTTATCAAACCCTCGAGCACTACATGCGTTGTGTCTGAGGTGGATTTGCTGATCAACACATTATTCCGCGGCAGCGGGAGAAACTAATGTTTATAAAGTGACGAGTTACGATCGGGTGTTTGTCCGCTTTGTTTAATTTTGAAAATAGACCGGATCCTCTGTGCACTTAACTTCCTGTGTGGTGCAATCTCATTGATGGGTTTTGACGCGTCAAGGCCCCACGAAGAAGAAGAAGAAGAAGAAGAGGAGGAAAAGCAGGAAAAGCTAAAAAAGGAGGAAAAGGAAACGTGGAAAAATAACCAAGCTGAACAAATGAATCACCTTGACCCAGAAGATGCCATATTCTTGGTTGATGCATTCCTGGATGAGTGCAAGGTAAATAACATTCACACGTTAGAGCCAGTGAGAGTTTCATTCAATATTCTGCCAAAAGGTTTCACCTTCTTTTCTATTTTTTAAATGTAGAAAGGGTTTTCTATCTCTGTCAATACAGGACCAATAGACAACCACAAGACACCATTACACAACCAATAGACTGAATTTGTACAATGTAATATTATAACATTGGTTTCATAATGAGATGTTTGTAGGTGGCGATAACTTTGGTAAGTGGTGGTTTATTCTGTGGCTCAATTGTTTATTTAGGTGGATCAGCATGAACACACAAAAGGAGGGTCAACAAATTCCCCAAAGCTGTGTGTTTGGCTTGATGAGGACAAAGATGGTCAACCTCTGCCAAAAAGATCTAGAGCTGGGGAGAAACAAAAGTGAGATCCAGCCACTGGTTGGTTTTTAGTTGTTTTTTTCATCAATAGTTGCATTCATTATTCATTGAGCAAGTTCTAAATAGATATTCATATTTTTGCAGTTACTTCAGCAAGTGTAACACCCTCCTGTGCTCCATCTACCAACACAACTGAAGACACTGTGACCATCGAAAATTTAGTTTTTTTTCCCCTTAATTCTTGTTTCCTCTTTTGTTATGTGATAATTCCCCAGATTTACCATTGCCTTCTTCACTTTTCATTTTCAGACTCCCTCATTCAAGATGTCTGAGACCTCTTGGGAAGTGGTGCTGAACAACCTCTCCCCTCACACTGGAGGAACAGGCAGACTTCCTCTCTGGAAAATTGGACAGTGATGAGGCCCTTCATGGTGAACAATATGTTGTCATCTGAGAAGCCCAAGGAGGGGCCGATCACTCTACTGCACAGCCTGTGACCTTTCCACACATGAGGCCCTGGTGCTTCATAACAGAGCATCCATGGTGGAGGGGTTCTTCAGACACCTGCCACCATCCACCTTTGTTCAGCAGCATGAGGGAGGGAAATTCTCCTATCATGAAAAAGGTAGTTTTTAAGTCTCAGGTTATATAGGCTGTTTTACATTTTACACAAACCCTGGTTTACTCCAACTAACATGCTGGATGAAGTTTTCTTTGATAGAAACAACACCCTCACTGTTGAGTTTTTGGTTTCATTTACTCTAATATGTAAACTAATTCTGCGTTTTAGATTGCATGTTACCAATCGTTCCTCCCTGCTGTGACTGCTCCACCGGGCAAACAAGCTTTTCAAAGGGAAAGCCAGTTATTTTAATTGGAATGAATGGTTAATTATTTTGTATTATATATTTTAATTATTATTTCTTCATGTTCTGTTTTTGTTTCTTTTGAACAAGAGATAATTGTTTTTCTCTGAAATTTCAGGAAGATACAACCTCATCCTTCCATCAGAAAACTGCTCATGTGGAAAAACCTTGCCAGTGACCATAAGTGATCTGGTTGAAAGTGGTTACTGGCCAGCCACTGTCAATTTTGAGACCTTGTACATGGTGGACTTGTTCACCATGTATGAGGATCTAAAACTCACTGCCCCCAGGGATGTCAAGACAAGCTTTTGTCAGCATTCTCGAGGGTCGAACAAAACTCGAGTGAGTGGATTCATAATTTAAGTTTGTTTGTTTGTTTGGATCACCTTTTAAATACAATCCCCGATGATTCAGCATACATTTCTTTACAGAGCCATTTTTTCATCATGACCATGGTCTGAAACCAACCTTCAAAACAGTTACTTACGATTTTGTTTGTTTTTTTCACTTTTGCTCTCAGAGTGGTAAGATATGTGGGGACACAATGCAGAGGGCCTTCCTCGAATGGGCCTATGCCAAATTTGAGGTTGACAAGCTGTCTCAGGTCCAGCACTTTCTACAATTTTATATGAATGCTTGTCTGTTTTTTTCTAAATTTAAACATTATTTGGTTTATTTAAGTAATAGAGTGGCATTACTGCATCAAATGCCATTATACCATGATTTACAGCTTATTTTGTCAAATGTAATTGTGTAAATGTCTGTTGTTGCCCTCATCTGTTTAAGAATCCAGGGAAAGGGAGATGTGGTGACAAGTTCAAGTTCACCACCAGTCCTCCCCTCCAGCCCACCACCAGTCCTCCTCCCCTCCAGCCCACCACCAGTTCTCCTCCCATCCAGCTCCACACCAGTCCTCCCATTAGGGATGAGTGAGTACAGCATTATCTGTATCTGTTTACCACATGAATTATCTGTATCCGTATCTGTACTCGGACTGGGCGGGGCCTAACCCGGAAGTGGGCAGGATTTAACCCGGAAGTGGGTCAGGTTGTCTTGAAATGGGCGGGACTTTAACCGGTATGTTATTTTAAGCATGCAATTGATATGTGTTGAATTGTTGTATTTGTTGCTGATAAGAAAACTATTTCCATGACAGCATCAGCGAGATCAGTGGTGTTGTCATGGTAACAAACGAACTATATACGGAACAAGTTTTGCAATAATGAATACAATAATGCGGTTGCAATTATGAAGTAAAATGTAATGAACAAGAGTTTTCATACTCAATAACGTAATTTTCTTTTTTTAACTTTTAATTTTTTTATGATCAGTGTGATCATTTTTTTATGTGTCTGTGTGTCAGTGAGTGAGTAAGAGATACAGAGAGGGGGGGGGGGTTGAAATGTGTTTGTGTGTGTATCTTAATTTGTAATATTATTTATTTATACCGCAACTGCCTTTTATTTTTTATAAAATACAAGCAAGAAAGTTTCAGACACTCAAAAAAAGCTGGTTAGAGCCAGCAGGCAGTTTAAAAAATAAATAAATAAATAACTCCGACAGGCAGAGACGCGACGCGATTCCCATGCTACCATCACCATGTCAGAACTAACCCCACGTTACCAGAAATCTACTGGTTACTAAGTACTAGTTCGACCGAAGTAAAAAACAAAGCTGAAGGTTGAAGAAACCCTAAATGTTAACGGAAAAACCCGCGGATAAGTGACTGTGGGAGAGAGAGAGAAGTGTTCACTTCTCCGTGTTCTGAGTGTGTGTGAGTGAGCAGAGCAGCCGCAGAAGGGGGCTGGGACTAGCCTATCACAGAATAGTGTAGGGGAGGGGCGCTGGGACTGGCGCTGTGACTAGCCTATCACAGAAGAGACACAGTCAATGAGGAGTTTTATTCAATCCGAGTACAGATATTAGGCTCGTTCGAGATGAGCCAGATCTGCGCAGAATCAATCACCGGCGATCGGCGCCCGTTGCATGCTGGTTAGATTTGTGTCAGACTTGCCGACTTGCTCTGACGTCAAGCACACGTGGGCAATGGAATTCTCACGAGAGCAAGGCAGCGCAGTTGCTTTTCACCGACTGCAAGAGCCAGGCGGACCTGGCTGATTGGTTTACAACATGATGACGTTTTATATAAAAAAAAAAATATATATATATATATATATATATGTATATATATGTGTATGTATATATGTATATATATATATATATATGTATATATATATATATATATATGTATATGTGTATATATATGTGTATATATATATATATATATATATATATATGTGTGTATATATATATATATGTGTGTGTGTGTGTGTGTGTGTGTATGTGTTATTGGAATAGAGGTATTATACCAGTATTCATTGTAATAACAGCTCTTCACAGATACATTTCTTTAATCTCAACAGATATGTCAAAAAAGCTGAAGAATTCTGCCTCAGACATGTCTACAAGGAGAAACTGAGTGGGGAGAAATCACCCAAAGGTTAGTAAGCGTTCCTATATTTACATTTCACCATTTAAAATCAGTCTTCAAATACAGTGATTATTTTGTCTTAGCCAGAAATACTTAAGTCATAAATATATCATGTGTTGTCTGTCAAAATCATTTTCTTATACATTGATGAAGATGTATGAGGTCAAACTCATTACTTCTTTTGCTCTTTCAAAATGTAACCATGGAATCCAAGAAGGGGAACCTTACTACCCAGTGAAGAGGGTGATCTGCTGCAAAAAGCGGAAGGTTAACTTTACAATAATTAAAAGTCTTAGATGTACTCAGTGGAATTGCATCCCTTAACCCTCCAATTTTGATGTTTTTACAGGGGATCCAAATGAAGTTGGTGGCGTGGGAGCCCTGTTCACTCTGGTATGTACAATTTATCATAGTTTTAATTGGAATAACCTAAGTCTTAGTACTTCAAAACTTCAAGTAATAGCCTTGGCTTGTATTTGTTGGCAGCTGTGGCTCAGTGTGTCAAAGTGTCCTTGGGCAAGACACTGAGCCCACACTTCCCCCCTAGTGTGTCATTGGGTGTGTGAATGCGTTGGAATTAGGGATGAGCCGGATACTTGGCTGAAACGAGTATCTGGTACGGATAAAGCACTTTTGCTGAGTACAAGTATTTTACGAGTAATGCGAGTCAATATCTGTACTCGGATTGAATAAAACTCCTCATTGATTGGCTAGTCACAGCGGCAGTCCCAGCGCCCCTCCCCTACACTATTCTGTGATAGGCTAGTCCCAGCACCCTTCTGCGGCTGCTCTGCTCACTCACACACACTCAGAACACGGAGAAGTGAACACTTCTCTCTCTCTCCCACAGTCACTTATCCGCGGGTTTTTCCGTTAACATTTAGGGTTTCTTCAAGCTTCAGCTTTGTTTTTTACTTTGGTCAAACTAGTCCTTAGTAACCAGTAGATTTCTGGTAACGTGGGGTTAGTTCTGACATGGTGATGGTAGCATGGGAATCGCGTCGCGTCTCTGCCTGTCGGAGTTTTATTTTTTTTTTTAAACTGCCTGCTGGCTCTAACCAGTGTTTTTGAGTGTCTGACACTTTCTTGCTGTATTTTATAAAAAAAAAAAAATAAAAGGCAGTTGCGGTATAAATAAACAATATTACAAATTAAGATACACACGCAAACACATTTCAACCCCCCGCCCGCCCCCTCTCTCTCTCTCTCTCTCTCTCTCTCTTCTCTTTTCTCTCTCTCACTCACAGACACACTCACACATACCTGGTATGGAAATAAAAAAATAAAAGAAGAACCAAAAAAAAAATAATTATCACACTGATTATGAGAAAACTCTTGTTCATTACATTTTACTTCAGAATTGCAACCGCATTGTTGTATTCATTGTTGCAAAACTTGTTCTGTACATAGTTCATTTGTTACCATGACAACACCATTGATCTGAAGCTCAATGCTGATGCTGTCATGGAAATAGTTTTCTTATCAGCAATAAATATAACAACTGCCCATAACATTCTAAATGAACATTCTAAAAGTTCTTTGAGTGGTCCCAGAGACTATACAAGCGCTTTATAAGTGCAAGTCCATTTAACATCCATAATTGCTTTAGCTGACTGAATGGGTTAAATTTGGGATAGCCATCTATATGTGGCTTGCCTTTAATTTATTTTTGTACAAAACTCTTGCTCAAATCTAAATTAATTATAACTTGGTGCATGATATTAACTGGATGGATAAATTGTTTAGAATCAATCAAAACTAAATAATGATATTTTACATGCTCCATAAAGTTTAAATACGCTAAGCAGCTCAAGGGAACGGAGATGTACTTCACAAAGCAACTGAGACTTTCATTTACCAAAATGTGATAATCCATCAGTCCAGTAAGAGGGCGGACAATTTTTGACACTGAGCTTTTAGTTAAAGTTTTACAGTATTTGTGTATTTTATATATCACTTATGTGGTGCTTAAGGCAGATAAACCTGACTGCCATAATAAAGAGATATTTGTTAGACATAATCACCAATACATTCTGAGCAAAGATTTCCTTTTTCTTTTCATTGAATTTTGATTAGATGTTGACATTGGGATGCTAAAGTATTTACACAAGTAATTCATGGCTGATGTAAAGACCTAAATGAATAACAATCTCTTTTTATTACAGTGGGAAAACTTTGAGGAGAACACCACAAATTAAGGATTTGTTCAATCCCATTGTTTTGTTCCATAAGCTATGTTGTTATACAGTATGTTAAAAAAGCCTGAAAGACTCCCACTTTGTAGCAAACCAGAGAACACATGCTGTGTTTGCAAAAGCTTGACAGATCATCTCTTTCCTTCACACATAGATAGATAGATAGATAGATAGATAGATAGATAGATAGATATTGCATACTTCCAATAATATAAATACTTGATAATACTCCAGAAATAAGTTATTTCTGCTTCTATATTGTTCTGTTTTTTTTTTGTTTTTTTTGTGACTGTTATTGCCACTCTTCATTCTAACCCCAACCGGTCGTCAGACACCGCCTACCAAGAGCCTGGGTCTGTCCGAGGTTTCTGCCTAAAAGGAAGTTTTTCCTCGCCACTGTCGCACTGTTGCTTGCTCTGGAGGAAACTACTAGAACTGTTGGGTCCTTGTAAATTATGGAGTGTGGTCTAGACCTGCTCTATCTGTAAAGTGTCTCAAGATAACTCTTGTTAGGAATTGAAACTATAAATAAAATTGAATTGAATTGTTTAGAATATGTATATATTGTGTATATATTAGACTTCTGCATATGCGACTGCCGTAACAAAAATAACACAAAGCGTCGCGGTGATTTCTGACGTAACTTAATTAACGTACGTAATGAACGTAGCCGTAACTAACGTGACTGTAACTACACAGTCTCTGTAGCATGTGGAATTCACAACAGCCGCCCCCACATTTGAGTATCAAATGTGCAACAAAGGGAATTCATCAAGTGTCCTGGGTGTCATCCTTGAGAGTGGGGAGCGGGATAAGGCGTGCAACTGGTCTTGTGTAGACTTTACCCTTGACAAGGACCTCTGCTGATCTGACACATCCATCTTGACTCCTCACGGTCTTTGTGACTCGACCGATGGGCCACTGAGCTCTGGGGAACTGTGGATCCACTATCAGGACAATAGAGTCCACGTTCAGGTTTCCTGAAGATGTCTGCCACTTTTGTCGAGTTTGGAGAGTGGGCAGGTAATTCCTTGTGAAATGGACCCAGAACTGATCCACAAGGTTCTGGCTGTAGCGCCACCTCCGCTGCCCCATGACAGGTGGGGCGTAAACAGCTTGAGGTAAAGATGCATCTCGCCGCCCCATGAGGAGGATGTACGTAATGAACGTAGCCGTAACTAACGTAACTGTAACTACACAGTCTCTGTAGCATGAGGAATTCACAACAGCAACTATGCTATCAAGGTGTTTTGAGATGAGTAAACAATAGGGGATAATGTTAAGAAATCCCAAACACAGTGATATGTCGGGAAAATATGAATATTAAGGGGCCAAGGACAAAACCTCACTAAAGAAATGTAAACACTAATGGCAGAAACACACTTCACACTGTAGCCGCTAAGCACTGTGAAGTGGAGCTATTTTCAATTTGGGACCCATTATTATCCAATGTCATCCAATCAGTCCGGCCACACCAGCTGCGATCATGCGGTCAAACCAGCATGCATGCTGCAGCGTTTGTTTTTGGCGTCTCCCATATTTCTTCCGCAATGTGTAAAAGCCAGGCAGGTAATCACATACGGGAATGCTACAGTGCACCTGGAAACTTTACAAAAAATAAAACTAATTCCAAAGTAAGACACACACATGCAGAGAGAGAGACGAGAAGAGAAAGATTGTTTTGACCACTGTGTAGAAATGCGCATCTGGTATGTGTAATGTCTGTTGATATCTTTTACAGGCATAAATAATCTTAGAAGACAGCCACACATGAGTTCAGTCGAAGCTCGGTTTATTCGATTGCCAGCGTGAACGAACATACATCAGCTTCCTGTCTGTTCTTCTTTGGCTCACCTTTACCGCCTAGGCTAGAACAATGACACCTTCAGGTAACTACCTGTCATTACATCTCCCCCTTTAAAGATACTGCCCCTCATGGCTAACTGAACAGTCAGTATAAACAATAAACACTTAATTATTGTAACATTTCTTGTTGAAAACCAATTGTCTTTCTAACGACGGACCACTATGGTGAATAAGGAAAATAAGCATTCCTCCTGTTCATATTTTACAGAACTTAACATTCCTTCTATTCCGTCTGTTCCAGACAACAAAGTGCATTTCTGCTCCAAATCAAACATCCCCCCCTTTTTTATGCCCTCAATTCCTTTGACTGAGTTTCCCACCTTAGACACCCCACAATCACCAGTCCAGTCTGTCTGGGGGCTTGCTCACCCTGCCAGAGCGAGTGATGGTCACAGTCCCTTGTGTGGTTTAGGAAGTGTTCTGTGTCTCAGTCCCATGAGTGTCCTCAGTGTTCCTGACCTCCGGAGCAAACTGGTCAGAGCTTTCACTGAAGGGTGTGATCGGCTTGAATGTGGACTGCAGGTGATGCCGGTTCCTCCTGTAGCGCTCTCCCTGTGCTGTCTCGACGATGTAGGACCTTGGAGTAGAACTGGAGCTGTGAACGATAGCAGGCATTGTCCACTGTTTGTCTCCATCCAACTTTCTTAATACCGGGTCCCCTGGGCTCAGTGTGGGTAGGACCCTTACTCCTTTCCTACGGTTATAGTAATAGGCTTGCCTTTGCTTGGCTGCAGCATCAGCCTGTCTGATCACATCTTCGTTGGGCCAGTTTGGTTTCAGATTGTCCTGCAGGGTGGGCAAGGTGGTCCTGATTTTCCTGCCCATCAGCAGTTCCGCTGGACTGACTCCTGTCGGGGATTTGGGTGTGGCTCTGTACGCCATCAGGGCTAGGAGGGGGTCTTGCTGTCTCAGTATGGATTTTGCTACTTGAACTGCCCTCTCTGCCTGTCCATTACTTTGAGGATAATATGGGCTGGAAGTAACGTGAACAAAATCATATTTCTCACTAAACTCCCTCATCTCAGCTGAAGCTAGCTGGGGCCCATTGTCGCTCACTACAACTTCAGGGATGCCAAAACGTGCAAATGTGGCTTTCAGCTTAGCCACAACCTGGCTGCTGGTAGTTGCAGCTAGATTCACAATCTCTAGATATGTTTCTGCGTTCTGTGATAGGCTAGTCACAGCGCCAGTCACAGCGCCCCTCCCCTACACTATTCTGTGATAGGCTAGTCCCAGCGCCCCTCCCTACATACATACAGATTGTTGTGCTCTGCTCACTCACACACTCTCAGAACACGGAGAAGTGAACACTCAACTCTGTCTCTCTCCCTCAGTCTCACAGGTCTGCGGGTCTTTTCCGTTAACATTTAGGGTTTCTTCAAGCTTCAGCTTTGTTTTTTACTTTGGTTCGAACTAGTCCTTAGTAACCAGTAGATTTCTGGTAACGTGG
This sequence comes from Percina caprodes, assembly GCA_013375575.1. Lineage (NCBI taxonomy): Eukaryota > Metazoa > Chordata > Actinopteri > Perciformes > Percidae > Percina > Percina caprodes. The sequence continues at coordinate 77,968 of JABXJD010000254.1, read as the reverse complement.
GGTTAGTTCTGACATGGTGATGGTAGAATGCCAATCGCGTCGCGTCTCTGCCTGTCAGTTTTGTTTTTTTTTTTGTTTTTTTTTAAACTGCCTGCTGGCTCTAACCAGTTTTTTTGAGTGTCTGAAACTTTCTTGCTGTATTTTATAAAAAAAAAATAAAAGGCAGTTCTCTCTCTCTCTTTCTTTCTCTCTCTCTCTCTCTCTCTCTCTGTGTATCTCTTACCCACTCACAGACACACAAAAAAAATTATCACACTGATCATAAAAAATTAAGTTAAAAAAAGAAAGTTATATTATTGAGTATGAAAACTCTTGTTCATTACATTTTACTTCATAATTGCAACCACATTGTTGTATTCATTGTTGCAAAACTTGTTCTGTATATAGTTTGTTTGTTACCATGACAACACCACTGATCTTGCTGATGCTGTCATGGAAATAGTTTTCTTATCAGCAATAAATATAACAATTTCTGATCAACCCATATCACTAGCATGCTTAAAGCCCCACCCATTTCAAGACAACCCGACCCACTTCCGGGTTAAATCTTGTCCACTTCCGGGTTAGGCCCCGCCCAGTCCGAGTACAGATACGGATACAGATAATTCATGTGGTAAACAGATACAAATACAGTTACAGATAATGCTGTACTCGCTCATCCCTAGTGTTTCAAAAAGCTGTTTGCGTTTTGAAGATTCTTTGACAACACCTGCAAAACCCTGTACGAAGTTTAACCCCTCAGCTACTAGGCTCACCTCACGTGCAACTTCTTGCAGCACAAGGTCCAGGGAGTGGTTGCTGCAATGAACATACAAGGACTGGGGGCATATTTCCTTCAGTCGGGCCTGAACACCGGAAAAGCAGCCCGACATGTTATTTGCACCATCAAAACAATATCCTTGAAGGCGATCCAAAGAGATGTTCAATCTTACAAAGATGTCTTTCAAACACTTAAACAATGTTTCTGCAGTTGTGTCAGGGCTTGAGTAAAATCCTAAGAACTTACAGTGAGACTGAAGATCACTGTCAACATACTGAAGACTGCAGAGAATTGTTCTGTAGCGTTGATATCCGTGGTGCTGTCAGTCCATAGAACGGGCAGTCTGACGCGCGAGTTACTATGTTGTTTTGAACAGCCTGAGCAAACTGTTCGATTATCTCATTCTGTATTGTGTCAGACATCCAATTATCCCTCTTCTTTATCCATTCTCTTTCTTTGGGTAAATTAAAAGTCCGTTCCAGCATCAGGTCATAGAGCACACCCTCACGAGTCGTGTCACGCCTAAAAGGGATTCCTTTTCGTCCCAGGAATGTTATGGAACGAAATAATATCTCCAGGACATTACTTGCTGTTTGCTGGTCTTTGGCGGCGATGTCGGAGAGCAGAGCACTTATTGGCGTTTTTTCTAACCCGGCAAGAGTGCGAATAGCATCTTTATGAATGGCCGATTTCTTGTGCAGACAAAATTTAGCAGATGCCTTGCGCCAGTAAAAAAATCCTTTCTCGACGAAAAGCCTATCTGTACTCACATACTGACGGGAAGCCACCAGATTTTCTCAACAGCCTGGATACAAGCAAAACAGAAAGCGCAATCATTCTTAATGTCATAGTGTATCCACCTCCATTTTTCAAACCACTGAGGCTGAAAAGAACGGGAAAAATCCTCATCTCCAAAACGTCTAGAAGGAAAACTGTGACCCCGAGGCTGGCAGCACTGCGTTGCCTTTGTTGATGTTCCCTCCGTGGCTGCCTTGGTGCTGCTAGCTTGGCTAGCTCCCTCGTCGCCTGTTGCTAGCAGGATTGCCTTGGGAATGACAAGTGCAGAGGTGCTGCTGCTACTTTCGGTTACAGTTTTAACAGAGTTTTCTGCCTACCTTTTTTTAGGCTTTTTAGCCTGTGGTTGTATAAAAAAATCCAAAATGCGCTTTTGTGCCATGGCTAGGCTAGCTACTGTTGACGAGAAAACAACTATCGGTATCTTCACTCATGAAAGAGCATCAGAGGCGCGCAACGCCCTTTGCTCATTCATTCTAATCAAATTATGTGTTTCTCTCATACTTACCAAATTTTAAAATGTATTGAATTTAATTTGTATTGAAAGGGATTAGGTTTATACTAATAATCAATTTATTAAAAATAAATGTGTGTTTATTTTTTTTTAATTATTGTTGTAGTAGTTTGTCCTTTCCCTAGGGGGTGCTGCAGCACCCTCCGCACCCCTAGTTCCCGCGGCCATGGTGCAGTCTTTAAGTTCCAGAACGCCTCACACTGTGCAGGTCCCCACATCCACTCTGTCTCTCCTTTCAGTAGCTCATACAGTGGGTGGGCCACTGTAGATAGCTCTGGAACAAACTTGGCTAAATAGTTAACCATCCCCAAGAATCTCTTGAGTTCCGTCACATTTTGTGGCCGTGGAAAGTTCACTATTCTTGTGACTTTGTTGGGGTCGGCCCTGACACCTGCCTCGTCAATTAGGTGACCCAGGAATCAAACCTGTCTCAATGACCTTTAACACCTCTGCCAGGCGATGGTCGTGTTGCTCCTCAGTCTCTGCGTGAATCAAAATATCATCCATAAGATCTCTGTCCCTTCTAGGCCGGCCAGACACTCTGCCATTTTCCTCTGGAAAATCTCGGGAGCACTTGTTATTCCAAAAGGGAGACGGCGTAAGGCATATCTCCTAAACGGAGTGATTAAAGTGGTGAGCATCTTGCTCTCCTCATGCAGGGGAATCTGATAAAATCCACTTGCTGCGTCCAGTGACGTGAACACTTTTGAACTGGCGAGCCTTGGCATTATTTCTTCCACTGTGGGAAGGACGTCCTTCTCCCCTTTCACTGTTTTGTTCAGTTTCCTTAGGTCTGCACAGAGGCGGACCTCCCTCTTGTTGGGGTTGAGTAACGGCACCATAGCCGCGCACCATTCCGTCGGCTGTGTTACTTTTTTGATTATGCCCTCATCCTCCATGTGCTGCAGTTCCTTTTTTACCAGTGGTAACAGAGGCAGGGGTATCCGCCTTGCTGTCGGCACTGCATATGGCTGGGCATCTTCTTGCAGGGCTATTCTGACAGTTTTTAATAGCCCACCAAACACGCCGCTGACTTTGGCCATCCTCTTCACTAGACCCATTTCTACTGCTTCCTCACGGCCTAGAAAGCAGCTTTTTTCATCTATCGCATACACTTTGAGAGTACTTTTCCCCCTTATGGCTGGTGGTACCCCGGAACATACCTATGCAGTTAAGATCACCCCCTGGGCTTACAAAACGCGTGTCTGGAGGCTCTAGCTTTATTTAAGGACTCATCTTTTTGAATGTCCCCTTATCGATAATGGTGGCATCAGCTCCTGTGTCAATTTTAAAGGTTACTACCACATTGTTTACAGGTAACCCCACTGTCCATGTATCTGCATTAACCTCCCGGTCAACTGCTCCTAGGAAGTATGTCTGTCCTGGCAGCTCTCTTGTGACTTCTCTGACTGCGTTAGAACGACATTTACGTTCCCAATGTCCTTCCTTCTGACATTTATTGCACTTGCTTTTTAATGCATTGGGGTGTTGTGGCTTACCGCACCTTCCACACTCCTCCTTTGCGTTGGCTCCCTGGTTGCTGGTCGCTGACCCTTTTTCCTATACTGTCCGAACTTCCCTTTGACCGCATTAATGTGGGCCAGCTGAGCATCCGGTCGATTGGTTTGAAGATTAACCTGCCGCGTTATCGCCTCTGTCTGGCGCACACGTTCAATCACTTGCGCCAACGTCAGGTCTGCTTTGAGTTGAAACTGGCGGGAAAGTTCTTTGTCTGCTATTCCTACCACAAGGCGATCCCTTATATGTTCATCCCTTGTAGTCCCGAACTGACAGTGTTCTGCTAGTTCATATAATGACCTGATGTACATCTCCGCCGTTTCCCTGGATTTCTGGCTCCGTTGGTAGAAGCATGCACGCTTGCGTCGTGGAATAAAGTTGTCGTCAAACTTTTTCATGATTAACTCAAAGTCCTTCTTATTGTCTTCCTCTTCAAACTCAAATGAACTGAATATCTTTTCAGCTTCACTGCCCATTGCGTAGATCAGCGAACTCACTTGAATCTTGCCGTCATCTTTGTTTAGCTTCGTGGCTAACCAATACCGGTGAAATCTTTGTTTCCGCTCAGGCCAGTCGGGTGGGCTCTCAAACTTAAATTCACTCGGCGGGCTAAACTTTGCCATGCGTTCTGACACACTGGGACTTCTGACACCATGTCTGTTGATATCTTTTACAGGCATAAATAATCTTAGAAGACAGCCACACGTGAGTTCAGTCGAAGCTCGGTTTATTTGCTTGCCAGCGTGAACGAACATACATCAACTTCCTGTCTGTTCTTCTTCGTCTCACCTTTACCGCCTAGGCTAGAACAATTACACCTTCAGGTAACTACCTGTCATTACACTATGAACAGCCAGGCTCGCAATCAGGCCCGACTCTACACTTCACGGCTATTTGCAGCAATTTTGAGTGCAGTGGTGTCTGCTGCTAATTTAGTTAATCTTGGGGAAAAACTGAATGAGAATACTATGGAATATATTATTAACTGGTAACCCTTGAAAAACCTAAATACGTTAAGATATGCTGCTACATAAGCTGCTAAAAATACTTTCAGTAATTTATATGTATTTTGTGTTTACTAATATTCTACCCAGTTTAATTAATATTTAGCATTGAACACTTTATGTATATTTAGCATTGAATTATTTGCTCCTGAAGACGTCGAGGGCTCCGCAACTGCACCCATCCCAGTTGTTTCAGAGGAGTCAACCGGACCAGATGCAGATGGAGAATATGTTCTACATCTGGTGCCTGTGTCACCTTCTCACCCTTCTCAGCCTCCTTTTCTCTCTTCTGCCTCCTTTCAGCCTCCTGCTTTCTCTTCTGCCTCCTTTCAGCCAACTGCTCACTCTTTGGCCTCATCTCAGCCTCCTGCTCTCTCTTCTGCCTCCTTTCAGCCTCCTGCTCTCTCTTCTGCCCCATCTTAGCCTTTTCCCCACACATCTGTCTATTATTCATCTCCCTTTTTGCAAACAGGAGCAGGCGCCACAAGACAAGACAAGACAATAGACAAGCTATTGAACTTAAAATGAAAGGTTAGATTAGCTGTAGTAAATACATTAATATAAAACTGTCAATGTGCAAAAAGATGAGGTGACTAGAGTGCTACTTGTTATCAGAGGTTAAAGTTGGATTTGGCAAGTGGGGGAACCTTAACATCAAGTGCAGTTTGTAAAAACATTTGTATTGATTAGTAACTTAAAACCTCATTTGATATGTCAATGTAAACTTGCTACACTTTTGCTATAGTTTTGCTATATCGGTAGGAATACTGACCTAAAATTAATCAAGTCTAATACAAACCTTATATATTGCTTCATTTTATTTGTCATTTTTTAGAATGCCGAAAACACCGCCTACAAAAGATATTCCCCTACGAATGCATCGTTGATAGAAGACTTGTTAATGTAATTACTTTCCCCTGTTAAGTTTATTGATTACACTGCACTGTACAAATAAAACTGTCATTTCAATTCACTCTTATTAAAAAGCCTATCAAATGTACCATGAATTTGGAGTTATTAAGGTTTATGTGATATACTGGAGCTCAACAGTGAGGGTCTGGAAGTAAATATCTCATTTGTATTCTGCATAGGGATTTTGACTGTGAGCCTTAATTTCATAACATTCCAAGGTACACTAAACACTAGTTACATGATTGGGACATAGTAGTATATGCTCCTGTGGAAGCTACAACTTTGTATAAAATCAATCTTGTTTTATTAAGGAACAGTTTTCATGTGACCTTGACTCATAGAACGCTTCAATAAAACCATTCAACACTGTTCTAAAACATTGCAAACTGAATTGCATCAAACATAATAAAATCTAATGATAAAATCGATAGCTCATTTAAACAAAGCACACAGGAAATGAAAGAGTACATGTGCTTTGGTTTTGATTATGGTCACTAGACATTTCCTGCATTGACCAGGTAAGTAGATGTAGGTAGGGAATGCTAGGCCTTATCCTGAGAGAAATCTAGCACACATACACTCACCTATAGGATTATTAGGAACACCATACTAATACTGTGTTTGACCCCCTTTCGCCTTCAGAACTGCCTTAATTCTACGTGGCATTGATTCAACAAGGTGCTGAAAGCATTCTTTAGAAATGTTGGCCCATATTGATAGGATAGCATCTTGCAGTTGAAGAAGATTTGTGGGATGCACATCCAGGGCACGAAGTTCCCGTTCCACCACATCCCAAAGATGCTCTATTGGGTTGAGATCTGGTGACTGTGGGGGCCGGTCTGAGTATTTCACAATCTGCTCAGTTACTGGGATTTTCATGCACAACCATTTCTAGGGTATACAAAGAATGGTGTGAAAAGGGAAAAACATCCAGTATGCGGCAGTCCTGTGGGCAAAAATGCCTTGTTGATGCTAGAGGTCAGAGGAGAATGGGCCGACTGATTCAAGCTGATAGAAGAGCAACTTTGACTGAGGTATGCAGCAAAGCATATGTGAAGCCACAACACGCGCAACCTTGAGGAAGATGGGCTACAACAGCAGAAGACCCCACCGGGTACCACTCATCTCCACTACAAATAGGAAAAAGAGGCTACAATTTGCAAGAGCTCACCAAAATTGGACAGTTGAAGACTGGAAAAATGTTGCCTTGTCTGATGAGTCTCGATTTCTGTTGAGACATTCAGATGGTAGAGTCAGAATTTGGTGTAAACAGGATGAGAACATGGATCCATCATGCCTTGTTACCACTGTGCAGGCTGGTGGTGGTGGTGGTGTAATGGTGTGGGGGATGTTTTCTTCGCACACTTTAGGCCCCTTAGTGCCAATTGGGCATTGTTTAAATGCCACGGCCTACCTGAGCATTGTTTCTGACCATGTCCATCCCTTTATGGACACCATGTACCCATCCTCTGTTGGCTACTTCCAGCAGGATAATGCACCATGTCACAAAGCTCAAATCATTTCAAATTGGTTTCTTGAACATGACAATGACTTCACTGTACTAAAATGGCCCCCACAGTCACCAGATCTCAACCCAATAGAGCATCTTTGGGATGTGGTGGAATGGGAGCTTCGTGCCCTGGATGTGCATCCCACAAATCTCCATCAACTGCAAGATGCTATCCTATCAATATGGGCCAACATTTCTAAAGAATGCTTTCAGCACCTTGTTGAATCAATGCCACGTAGAATTAAGGCAGGTCAAACACTATTAGTATGGTGTTCCTAATAATCCTATAGGTGAGTGTATATGGGAGCATTTGCCTATCTCAGGTGTTCCTGATTGGGCCATTAGTGGGTGGCCCCGCCTCCTGTACATAAGCAAGGCTCGGAGACAGCAAGCTCTCCTAGTCAGACTGTAGCGGCCCTTGCACCAGGGTGTTGGCGCCTTTCTTTCTGGTGCCTTTAGTTCTTTTGAGGACAGAAGTCTGGCAGTTTAATTTTCTTTGTTAGTTTATGGGGGTTCTGGGTCTGATGGCCCTTTGTGGGTTAGGGTTAGGAGATGAGGAGCATAGAAACTGAATGCTTCCCCCTGTTTAGTTCTGACTCTGGGGACAGAAAGCAGACCTGTCCCAGACCACCTGAGAGGTCTGGGGAGGGGGGGGTCATAGTGTAGTAGCAGATCAGAAATGTATTTTGGCCCGAAACAGTTTAGTGACTAATAAACTAGCAAAAGTACTTTTAAATCAAGGCTTTGAGGTACAAGAAGCCAGTGTAAAGACTTCAGAACTGGAGTGATGTGATCCAGTCTCTTGGTCTTAGTGAGGACTCGAGCAGCAGTGTTCTGAATCAGCTGCCTGATTTTTTATTTTATTTTTATTTTTTTTAAAAGGAGACCTGTAAAGACCCCGTTACAGTAACCAAGTCTACTGAAGATGAAAGCATGGACAAGTTTTTTTTTTTTTTTTTCAAATCCTGTTGACACATAAGTTGTAAGAAACAGCCGTAGTGACTTAATTTTATGGTGTGCGCCAGGAACACCACAGCTACTGTAAACCTAGCTTGGGTCCATCAGGACTGGTAGCTCAGTAGAGGGATGTGTCCCAGTCGCCTCCTGCAGGGAGAAGCAGGGCCAACTGGCTGCAGTGGCCAGACACTTAAGCTCCTGGGAAATAATTATAGTTAAAGTGTGGACACACTGAAACGACTAGACATGTCATGCATGATCAGGCGTAACACAACAGGCCCTTTTACTTAAATACACATGTTTATAAGGTTTATTCTCACAGGTGCCATTTTATTGAAGTCAGGAGAAGAGCCCTCACATAATAAAAGTGAGATACACATCACTTTCCCGACTCCTGATTGCTGCCAAGCTGATTCACCTGCTCCCAGCTGCACAGCTGCAACCCATTCATTAGTCAACTCTGCACCATAGCAACCACTCTGCTGGCCACATCCTCGGCTCTCAGCTACAGAGGTAGTGGTTCAGCTTATGTCTACCGTACACTAGGAGACTGACCTCACATCGTATGACAACCATCTCACATCTAACGTTAAAGGCTGCCATATGTAAAGATCACTAGCGTTAGCTGGTACCCTAAGGGAACGTCAGCTGATTTTCTGTTCTGCCGTACATGCAGATGAACGTCTCAGTGTTTATCCATCGGTAATGACTCTCTTCAGAAGGGTTGAAAATCGGGAACTTTCTCTCTTTAGCATTTAGCTTAGCACAGCGCTCTAGCTGTTTGCTGCTTCCTGTATGTTGGGTGTGATAACATTTTGTTAAATGGGAATCTGACCTAACAGGATGTACATTTCTTTGACTTTACGGCAGCTTTTTGTCACCGCCCCCGGCTGCTGTCATTCTGCTCTCCTCCACCACCAGGTTCATCTCCAACGAGCCAAATATCAAACATGTTTGATGTTTTAGGAACATCAAGACGGGACTGAGTTTTATGATCACCTTACACCAAATGATTTTATCAGGATTTTATTCAGATGTTGGAAATTGAGTCTGTGAAACCGTGCAGACTGGGAAATAACTTGAACAGTTGTTTGGTTACGGTTGGCATTAAAAACTTTAATTGTGCATTCCAGTTTGTCCTTACTTTTTCTCTGACCTGTTGTAACAGTTCCCTAACTCACCTGGCAAAAGAAAAGTACAAAGCATAAAAATTAAGGTAATGGGCGGCTCTTGGATATCTACAGAAAGGCTATAGTCTACTCCTACCTACTTTATTTAAACAACACCTGAATACCCTCCACCACAAACACCCTAATTGCCTTTTAAGCTGGCTCAATATACATGTTAATAAAATAAATAAAAAAGACCATTGAATATAAGTTTAGATGCGTGTATTAAAAACACCACTAATTAAACATCGGACACACCCACTCTATACAAACACGTTAAAGCATTCAAAGAAACCCACACATTTAAATACGTTTCCCCCAAAACACCCCAATGTCCCAACAAAACTAATGTCATTAAGTAAACTTAAATAGTCCGGGGGCCTGTTGCACAAAAGTAGAATAAAGATATCCAGGATAAGTGAAAAAACGCTTGACTTAGTGTGATCTGCTCATCGCGGCTTAATCGGTTGCACGTTTTGCCGAGCCAGGATGAACAGGTGGAGCTATGTCAAGCCAGATGTAGATAGCTGGGATAAGTGCACGTTCACGGTTTTCTTAAATAGACTATGGTATCGATCACAGATTTACTGATGCAGAAATGTAGACGACGCATGCAGCATGTTTCACCCAATGAGCAGCAGCTTCTAATGGAAAGTAATGAGGAGGTGAAGAATATAGCCTAATATGCAGAAAGGGAAATATGGCTCTTATCAAACGGAGGGAGAGGAAAAAGCCCAAAAGACTAGGCTATAGCGGACTGACTGAATGCGTAAGGATGTAAAAATATCTACTTAGCCTATCACTCCACTTTTTTTATTTATAAAGTTGTAGGCTACACTGTGTTTTAATTGCTTTTAATATGCTAGTTTCATGTTTTGTTTTTATGTGATAAATGTGCTGGTTTTACCGTAAAGTGTCTTTGAGTAGTCTACCATGTAAAGCACACTATAAATAAAATTTATTATTTTGCTTACTTTGTCTTAAAAGTGAGCAGAGGGAATTAATGTTCCTCGGGAGATGTACCCTAAGGACTATAGGCTTAATTTCACAACGCGAGAACATGTTTTACAACCATATGCACAAATCTCTACAAGCTATGTCTAATTCTAAATATCTTTGTACAATTAATGTTCATACAGAACAATCAGATAAGGACAAACTAGAAAAAGAAGTAAGTGACTTCAATACACAGTGAGCATATGTGTAAAACAATATTCGTGTTTTTTTTTTTATTCTTCTGACAAGTAACAGCATCAAAATAAATATATTAAGAATTAAGCATTGTGGTGTTCCCTGTGTGCTGAATGTAAACTACACAATATACGTATGTAGGCCACGTTGTTGGTCCAGGGATGTGAGACTTATGAGAAACTGGGCAGCGGTCACTAAGCAGCGGCCGCATTCCAGGCAGCCTCAACACATACCGTCCCGCCGGGAAAAGTCCCGACTCTCCCGATTGCCACTCTACATCTGGGTGCCAGTGCAACCATTTCTAACCATCTAAACAATAGTAGGGTTTAAATCAAACTCATGACAAAAATAGTGACAAATAATGCATGTTAATAAAAATAAAGCAGAACACATGCAGAAGACAACGGAATAACTGTTAAAAACGTTTATTTTGGTTCAGAGCGGCAGCTGATTTAACACATGAGACTCCAGGATTAATCTTAGCCTGGCTGTTAGCCTGCTCTGGACCAGGCTAGCCGCAAAGAATAAATCTCCATGGTTACTTGGCTGGGTTTAATTCAACCTGGTTTCGTGCAACTGAGTCAACGCTAAATTCATCCAGGATAACTTGAATATCCCAGCTCAATCCCTTATCCTGGTTTCGTGCCACAGGCCCCGGATCCAGAATAGCCAACGTAGAGAACAAACAAAACATGTCCGGAGAAGCGTGGCGAGAAGCCGCAGTAAATCAACGTCCCCACGGGCAACTTACGCAACCTCGCCACGGTCTGTTCAGCACCCGGGCCGCTGCTGTTGTCCCAAGGAGAAATCCCAATTTTTAATCCACCGAAAAAGATCCAGTGGTTGGTGTCGCCTGGAAAACGTGCACCGCAGCGCCCTCTAAACACGACCGCTTCCTTCAGTCGTTCTCCAGAGTCCGATCAATCAGCTGATGATGATGATGATGATGATGATGATCCCCTTATGTCACAACCCAGTGTCAATTTATAGATGCATCAAGTGGTAAAACATTTCAAAAGAAATAATACATCAAAAATCAGACCATACATAATCCGTGCTACAAATCCAGCTCATATATTTTATCTATATGGGAAAAAACAATACACTCTTGCACGTACCCCATACCGCTACCGAAGATGGACATGGGCAATCATTACACTGTTTTTTTGTTTTGTTTTGTTTTTTAAATTCAATTTCTTAACTTTTCAACTTTATTGGTGAACACATCATCATACATGTACATATCTTGAAGTCAGGTCCCATTGGGACCCATGGGCCAAGCTGGGCCACATTGGACCAAGTTGAGACCCACTGTGCCAAGAAACTTGACTCCCATTGGGCCAAGTTGGGTCCCATTGGGCAAACCTAGTGTAAGGTTTAGAAGTGGAGTTAATTTATATTTGGAAAGTTGTAAGGCTCAGAATTAAATGTATTTTATATTTGAGTTTATTTACTAGAAATGTATTTACAATGTTTAATCATTTACATATTTATGTTAAACAATTAGTTACATATTTACATGTTTAAAATATTTAACAGTCAGAATATTCTGTTAAATCTGCCTCTCTGATTTCCTCACGTTTACCTCTGTTTAAGTTCTTGCTTCTGATTGGTTAGGGCAGTCATGGGGAAACGACGAAGTGTGTTTTTGTTATAATGTGTGTTCAGTAAAAGTACGCTACTGCGAAAGTTATCCATCTCGCTGTTTACTCCCATAAAGAGTGATCCACCAACACATATTGAACCCTCACGTTACACTAGGTCCCCTTGGGCAAAGCTGGGCACTATTAGGCCAAGTTGGGTCTAATTGGGCCAAGTTGGGACACATGAGCCCAAGTACTCAGTGTGGGTCCCTTCAATAATAGCTTCAAGGTTCACCCCAAGGAAGCCCCAAGGACAGCAGACAAATATTGGTCCTAAGAGCCATCTTCGTTCTGCAAAGATTGCCAACTCACTGTATGAGCCCAAGTACTCAGTGTGGGTCCCTTCAATAATAACTTCAAGGTTCCCCCAGAGGAAGCCCCAGTAGAGCCGCATGGAGATGTTGGGTCCACACAGAGATATTGGGTCACCCACTATGTCCGCATCGACTCAACTTCTCCTTGTGGACCCATCTCATGGTACAGCCGCACGGAGATGTTGGGTCACCCACTATGTCCGCATCGACCCAACTTCCCCGTGTGGACCCATATTATGCAAGCGCTTATGTACATGTAGATATGTTTGATTGTGACACAACAAACTGGTGTGACTAGCCACATTAGACTCAATGGAGGGGTTTGATTTGAGTACAGAGGGCTGGGTCTTGAGGTGAGCTTTGTAGTACAGTGTCAGGAGGTTACTGACCTGACCTAAGCTCCAAAGTGCTCTCAAGACCCAACTTCATGTGTATTTAAATGGAAAAAAGAACCAACATCCAGGTGTGGAACTCTTTAATGATAGAAGCTAATTTGAGCTCCAACCTGATTCTTTTTCAAGTGTTAACAACTGAAACAATTTATTACAATTTACTTTATTCATTAAATCTCAATTTATTGGGGGAAAAAAACAGCATTCTTTGTATCTAAACTTTATTCATTGCATCTGGTGCCGACTGCTCAGGGGAGGGGAATGTTGGAAGAAAGTGCACATGCTGAGGGTCTGTCGGAGGAAGAGGACGCAAAGGGTCTGTCGGGTGCAGATGGATGCCAAGGGTCTGTCGGAGGAACCAATATGCTGCGTGAGCATCTTTGCTGTCCCTGGACTCCTCCTGCACCTGGAAAAATGTTCAGATGTATTAAACCCAGGTTTTAGGTGTAAGTCCCTGTAATGCTAGGTCAGCATATAATATACCCCGTTTCTCAATGTCAAGGATCCTTCCTTGGTAGGACTAGTCCTTCCAAAGAAGGATCCTTCAGGAGCAGGTCAGAGTCCTCCTTACCATTTGGAGAACATATAAAATGGAACAGGCTATCAAGTGCACGTCATTGCGGGCTCGCGTCATTGATTGTTTTTGCCGCATTTCAAAACACTGGACAAAATGGTTGTGGAAATGTTAACTGTGCTGTTTAATTATGCTGTTGGGATGGAGAAGATGAATCAGCAGTCGTTTCCTAATGTCAAGGAAGGATCCTCCAAAGCCAGAAGGAGGACGCTACGTCATCAACGTCCGCCAAAGGACCGTTCCAATTTCGAGGATCCTCCAAATTCCTCCAAGGACTGAGTCCTTTATTCAGAACATTTCCCATAGACAGAAGGATGCACATGTGTATCCTTCGCGGTCCCAAATCACCCACAATCCTATGCGCGGGCCTTTGCCAGCTCGTTAAAAAAAAAATCAAATGGCGGACCAACGCGGAGTGACAGAGAAATACGCTTTCAAGTGTAAGTATCGTTATCTTTAGTGTTTAACGTTACCGTACATATGTTAAACGGTAATACATATACGTAAAGTTTAACAATGAAATGCCAATACAAATTACCATTGATAATGCTAGACACCTAACTCAACCGGACCTGTCATTTAGCTAACAGTTCATTAAGCTAACTGGTTGGTTGCCGTCACCGGCATGTATTTCATAAATATTTTAAATAACTACATAACTAGTAAAAACTGTGTAACGTTAATCCACAGCGTTATACTGATAGCTTTCTTATGTTTTTTTAAAAAAAATATCATTTTTAACAGGGACTAAGGAACAAACGGAGGCGTTTATACTTCTTCGTATAGAAAACAAGTGTGTTCACCGGGGAGAGAGACACCGCGGTGAACGGATATCGGTGAGAAGCCAATGTACCGTTTAATGTTCAGAAGTAATAGCTGTGTAATTTTTTTATTCTCCCCCCCCATTGACATAGGTTTATTTTGGAGAAGATGGGAATTGGAGGGAGGGTCTCCCACGGCCAGGCGAAAAAGTGGGACAATTTAAAAACGAAGTACAAGGTGGGAGACATTGTACTTGAGGGTATTGTATGGCCATAATTGTTTAAGCACATGTTAATGTAACTTATGATTTGTTAAGTAAGCCTTGGACGTAAACCTGACTGACCGTAAGTTCTGATGCAGTGCAATAGTAACATAGTAAGTCATAACTTTTTGATCTTAACTGTTTAGGAATGCAAGTGTCCTTCCACTGGTCAGGGGACAGAGGACGGCAAGGCGACGGCAGCAACTTGGCCCTGGTTTGCCCTCATGGATGAGGCATTAGGGCAGTCTGCAGCTGTGCCTTATTGCCTCGATCCAAGAGAATAAATCAGGCCCAAGTACTGCACAAGAGGTAGAGGAAGGGAGAGATGACGAGGAGGAGGAGGGAGAGAGAAGCAAAGACAGAGCAGGGCACAGAGGAGAGAAGAGGAGAAAAGAGAAAGAGGACCCTTTCCTAGAGGTCCTCAAGGAGGATATAAAATACCAGAGGGAGGCAGATGAAAGGAGGGAAGCAGAGGCCAGAGAGGTCAAATAGATTTTTCTCACTTTTGGAGAAGTTGGTGGAAAAATAAAATGTAAGTCAACCAATTTTGTCTTTGCCCCCTTTTTTAATTTTATAAACTGTCCATTTTTTGAAAAAACTTAAATGTTTGGGTTACAATACAAAAAAGTTGATAACAAATAATGTGAAGCCTAGAACAATGATGTGGTTGGATATTGCAAGCTCTACAAAAGAAACAGTCATTTCATCTTGGTAACAAATTTATTTAAACATTTCTATATTATTTACAACTTAAACATTCTCTCACACACACACACACACACACACACACACACACGTTTCCAGACTGCAGACAGAAGAAGAAAGTTTAGGTTAGTCCAGTAGTAATAAAATCTATCCTGTTAGATGATAATTACAGTGGGGGAAATAAGTATTTGACCCCTTGCTGATTTTGCAGGTTTGCCCACTTACAAAGAATGCAACAATCTATAATTTTAATCATATGTACATTCTAACAGTGAAAGACCGAATCCCAAAGAAAATTCCAGAAAATCACATATGAATTATTAAAATTGATAACCATCTGATGAGGAAAAACAAGTATTTGACCCCCTGGACAAACAGCATGTTAATATTTTGTAGAAAAGCCAATATTGGCCAGCACAGATGTCAAACGGTTTTTATAGTTGGTGACAAGGTTTGTGCACATTTCGGCAGGGATGTTGGCCCACTCCTCCCTGCAGACAGCCTCCAAATCATTCAGGTTCCGAGGTTGTCGCCTGGCAACTCGAATTTTAAGCTCCCTCCAAAGATTTTCAATTGGATTCAGGTCTGGAGACTGGCTAGGCCACTCCAGAACCTTGATGTGCTTCTTCTTCAGCCACTCTTTTGTTGCTTTGGCGGTGTGCTTAGGGTCGTTGTCGTGCTGAAACACCCATCCTCGACCCATCTTCAGCTCTCTCACTGAGCGAAGGAGATGTTGGTCCAGAATTCCACGATACATGGCCCCGTCCATTCTCCCCTCAATACGATGGAGTTGTCCCGTCCCCTTGGCTGAAAAGCACCCCCAAATCATGATTTTGCCACCACCATGCTTGACGGTGGGGATGGTGTTCTTTGGGTTGTACTCGGTGTTCTTTGCCCTCCAAACACGACGAGTTGAGTTGAGCCCAAAAAGTTCTATTTTGGTCTCATCTGACCACATCATCTTCTTCCAGGCCTCTTCTGAGTCGTCCAGGTGGTGAATGGCGAACTTCATGCGGGCCTGTACATGTTTCTTCTTGAGCAGGAGGACCTTGCGTGCGCTGCAGGATTTCAATCCATGACGCCGTAGTGTGTTACCAACCGTTTCTTTTGTAACTGTGGTCCCAGCTGCCTTCAGTTGATTCATCAGTTCCCCCCTTGTGGTTTTGGGATGATTCCTCACCGTTCGCATGATCAGGGACACCCCACGAGGCGAGATCTTGTGTGGAGGCCCAGACCGAGGGAGGTTGGCGGTGGTGTGGTGCTTCTTCCATTTCCTGATAACTGCACCAACAGTTGAGCTTTTCTCTCAAAGTTGCTTTCCGATTCTCTTGTAGCCCATCCCAGCCTTGTGCAGATCTACAATCTTGTCCCTGATGTCCGTAGAAAGCTCTTTGGTCTTGCCCATGGTGGTGATGTTGGATGCTGGTTGTTTGGGTGTTGACAGGTGTCTTTTATACAGGTAACGAGGTGAGGCAGGTGTATTTGATGTAGATAATTGGTTGGGATTGGGGCTGTGTCTTAAAGAAAGACTAACTGGCTTGTAGGAGCCAGAATACTTGCTGTTTGGTAGGGGGTCATATACTTGTTTTTCCTCATCAGATGGTTATCAATTTTTATAAATTCATATGTGATTTTCTGGAATTTTCTTTGGGATTCTGTCTTTCACTGTTAGAATGTACATATGATTAAAATTATAGATCGTTGCATTCTTTGTAAGTGGGCAAACCTGCAAAATCAGCAAGGGGTCAAATACTTATTTCCGCCACTGTATATCTAATACAGTTGCGGTATATTTAATATAGTATAATGAAGGTCAACAAAATGTACTACTGATGTACATTATGGTCTTAACATCACTGTATTAGCGTTTACCTATGGTGTTGTTAAATGACTTCATTTGGTTACAGCGTAACAGTACTTAATTGATACTTGATAAGTTCCAGATGGTAAATTTCTTTTATGTACTTGGATGTAAGCACAGCAGGTCATCTTCCACACTTATTCACCTGGGAAAAGTAGTCATGGTCAAGAGGTGCCTCATGCAACGCAGACACCTCGTCTGTGAGCAAGGACCGCCAGGCTACCCCGCTCCGGCTCTCCCCACCATCCCGCTCCACAGGTGGCTGGTTTTCCTCCTCCACAGCCTCTTCCAGCTCATCCCCTACACCAACACAAATGTTGTGTAATACAACACATGCGGTCATTACCTGTGCACAAGGTAGAGCAAAAGACAAGAATGAGATATGAAGAAAATGTTAAGCATGAACTGTTGTTTTGAGTACTATATTTAGATTTGATTAAGAAATTAACTACAGGAATATAACAATGATTTATTACCTTAGGGACAAACTGTGGATGTACTTCAAGTGCTTCTAAAAAGATGAACCTGAAGCAGGTTTTCATCATTCCAAAGGCACGCTCAATGATTGTGCGACCTCTACAATGATGAGAATTAAACTGTTGCTCTGCCATGCCTCTCACTGGCCTCTTATATGGTGTGATAAGGGCCAGGGGTTCCTGTAGACATGGGTAGCCACCATCAGCTAGGAGAAAATACCCAGGTGGAGGGTAAGTCCCCCTAGTGTAGATGGGGCTGTTCTTCAGGATGCGTGCATCATGCACACTTCCTGGGTAACCCACAAAGATGTCCATAAAGCGACCCTGATGGTCACAGACTGCCTGAAGCACGACGGAGGGAAAGAGCTTCCTGTTGTTATAATCGTGACCATGAGGGCCGCCAGGACATTTGATCCTTATGTGGCAGCCATCTATTGCCCCTGCTGCCTTGCTAAATGCATGGTGATGAGCCAAGCGAGCAAAGCCATCTCCAACCACCTGGAGCTCCTCCTGTGTGCGGGTGAAGTGGACAAACTGGGGCAGCACAGCCACCACCTCTTCCACCATCCTATGGCCCACTCGGTGCACAGTGGATAGAGGCATGCAGAAGACCCTGGAGACAACTCTGTAAGCTGAACCGGTTGCCAGCCAGAACAGGAACACAAGTGTCTCCAGGGTTGGCCCCCATCCGTGCTGCCTGTCCGTCCTCAGGGCCACCATCACCGTCTGCATGGCCTCTCTGCCCAGCCTGAAGTCAGGGCGGGTGTCCTCACCTCCATAGTA
Source organism: Percina caprodes (assembly GCA_013375575.1). NCBI lineage: Eukaryota > Metazoa > Chordata > Actinopteri > Perciformes > Percidae > Percina > Percina caprodes. The sequence continues at coordinate 59,866 of JABXJD010000254.1, read as the reverse complement.
CCGCTGCAGTACTGGCACTGTGGCATTGATGGCACAGTAATGGCGCGCCTGTGTAACATGAATAGAGGAATGTTTATGTATGATTGATTGTAATTTTTATGGGATAAACTATTAAAACATAGCGGCTAAAGTCATTTGCAGAGGGGGATTTAGACCTGTTCCCGTTTACTGGTTCATTAACAGCATGGTTGACCTCGTTATGGTTACTTCATATTGCGTTTTTTTGTGTATTGCATATTTAACCACCGCATTTGTTTTAAAAGTTAGAACGTTACCAGCCAATAACCTTTGTTACGATACAACCACAATCAGCAAAGGTAATAGGCCAATAGTAACGTTAAGTACAGTTGTAAGTTATAGTAATTAAGTATAAGCAAACGCTGTCTTACAATGCCATATATGGATAAGACTTTTCTCAATAACGGTGACGATAAATAACGTTAAGTCCCACGACTTTAACATGTATAGACATAACATACTAGCGGTTGTAAAAAAAGTAATTATTGCTGAATCATGACTTAACGTTGGCCTATTAACTAGTGCAAAGTTACTTATTCACCCTTTGCTCCTGTTTTAACATTAGGCTTCTTACCATCCCACGTCTTTGACGGCAGAGGTGGCGACCAGTGTTGCCAGATCTTGCGAGACAAATAAGCAACCAGGCCTGTGAAAACAAGCCCAAAACAAGCGACTTTTTCAACGGAGCCCCCCTTAAGATCCTGGAAAATAAAAATAAACTGTGTGGTTTTACAATCCGTGGGGACGGATTGTCAATTTCCATCCATGTGGACAGATCGGTAAACTGTAGCCTACAGTTTATTTATGTTCTCCCCCTGAGCTTCAGGACAATGAGCACAGGAGGGAGTTAAACCACCTTTTAACATTATTTAACATTAGAAAACTGATGGCATATCAAATTTCCACTTTTTCACAGTAATTTTGAGTTGTTCCCCACAAATCCATTCTTGTCCTCCTTTCTCTTTCTCCCAGTCTTTGTTATATTTCGTCCCGTATTTCACCCACTTTATCCCGGGCAATTATTCCTCCAAAACCTCTCCTACAGTCCAGTCACCATCGGTCGCTACTCGCGCATTTTCCTAACCAGAAAAACAACAGACTGCCCTGCTCTGCCTCTGATTGGCTGGTACTCGTTGCCATCTGGGTCAGAGCCAATTAGAAGCAGGAAGTGGGCGGGAAATAACTCTGTTGTATCTAGTGTGTATGGGGAAAGGGGAGGGACCGAGGGAACAGGCAAGACAAACTCCTACGTTTAAATAACAGAAAATACCTGCTTGACAACTTATTATGGAGCTGGGAACAAGCCCAAATAAGCAACTACACTTTAGTCACAAGCCCAAGAAAACCGCGACCCGCGACTACCAATATTTGTAAGCGACTTTACAGAAAAACAAGCCCAAAGTCGCTTATAATAAGCGGACTTGGCAACACTGGTGGCGACACAGCAACCTCCTCCTCCTGCGGGCAGCCTGACGCCGATGCTCCCTCAGCAAATCCTGCTCCATCTCTGCAAAGATGCTGTACACCAAAACAATTTCCAGCACATCCATCGTTGTCCACTGTTGAATGGACCATTTTCACAGCTGACATTTTAACTTGGCATAGTAGGAAAAGCACAGCTGAAAGTGATAACCTTAACGATGGCTCAATTCCATTTGTTTCCCAGTTAGCCATTTCAGTGATCAGCGTGCACAATACCAGGGCGTCTCCTAAGTGGAATGCAGCCATCATTAATGTTTTTAATACACCTGTGCTTTTCATACTACGACATGTAATCCGTGAAAAATGTGAATTTCAGCGCAAAAGGCGGATCTTTTCACTTACATCGTTACGCAATGACGTGCACTTGCTTGCTTGTTCCATTGTACGTGTTGTAATGGGAAAATTACATTTAACCAATGATTTTCATATTATTCATCTATAAGCTCTTCAATGCCACTCAGAGTAAATGACTTCTGTATCTTTTCCTTGTAGGAGACAACTGAATTTGTTATGTCTTTGCATTTGTCCTCCAAGGGCAAATGGCATAAGGTCTTACAGAAACAGTTGTCTAAAGCCATGTTTATCATAGCAGGTCCCAGGTCGAGACCATAGCCTATCCAGAGAGACAAGACGTCCTTTTAGAGCTAAGATAGAATGAAAACTTGACGCACGGAGGACAGATTCAGAAATACGTAAGAGATCCAACCGTCTGCTTGAGCTAACTAATTATGTTTAAGGTTAAACTGTTTTCCAAACATGGCCTGGTTTCTGCTGGATTCACGGGGATATAAGAAACTGTCATATACTGTTTGGGGCACAGAACTGTGGCCACTCTGTAACTCTGTACATTGTGAAAGCTGTTCTTGTCATTTTGATTGTTCTCTGCAGAAAACAATTAAACCTTTTTCACCGAATACCTTATCCCTTTAAACCAGTTTGCAGCATGTCTTTATTTTGTCTCAACAAGGTCTCATCTCACACTGAAATTCCTCTCTCGCTGTACAGAAACTTCCACAACAGTGTTCTCCAAATGCTAAGGAGAACTCTGACCTGCTCCTGAAGGATCCTTCCTTGGTAGGACTAGTGCTACCAAGGAAGGATTTTTGACATTGAGAAACGGGGAGAGGCCAAAGAGAGATGTTGAATACATTACTTGTTATATTAAAGATTGGCATTCTAACAAATGCTTTAAATTAACTGGTTTGTCTGTGTCATTAAGTTTTTGGGCGTGTGTATATTTATTATACAGTTTATTTAAAGCATTTATTGTTAGAATGCCAATCGTTAATATAGAAAATAATGTATTCAACATCTCTCTTTGGCCTCTGTCTCCCTGCTGGTCTTTGGCTTTGCCATCCTTGGTGACCGCCTCCGTTAGTCCCTGTTAAAAGACAGTTAACACAAATAAAATAATTTTACATTATGAATGCTATAGCACAACGTTATTACATGGGAAACTACTCATACACGTTAGCCTTCGTTGAACGTTGCTAGTGACGTTAACACGGAGCAGTGTTACCTCCCGTCTACAGATACAACCAGTACACACCAACTTTCTAAATCTCTGCTAACGTTACGCATATACGGTAATGGCATATTAAAAGAGATGAACATGCCACCGGACATTAAACTTTACAAAGACAGCAACCAGCTAGCTAACAGCCTAATGTTAAATGATAGGTTCAGTTAGCCAACGTTAGCTCGGGGTGTATCTACCTAATTAATTATTATAGCAATTTGTACAAGCTTTAAAGCGTTAAGCTTTACATTGATGTAAAACATTAACGGTGATAACAAATGTACGGCACACACTAAAGATACTTAAATTTAAATTATTATTTCACCGTCAGCAATGCCGCTCGAACTCCCGCTTAGGTCCACTATTTTTGTTTTTTAACGAGCCGGCAAAGGCCCGCGCAAAGGATTGTGGGTGATTTGGGACCGCGAAGGATACACATGTGCATCCTTCTGGCTTTGGAGGATCCTTCTTTGACATTGGGAAACACCAATAGTCTCAAGTAAAATACACTTGATATTAAAACCTAGTGCAGTGAGCAGTGATCTCAAAATTATCACCAAGTAACTTACAGTTCTTGCAGCCGAGGGCTGGCGGGTTTGTGCGACAGTGTCAAACTGGTGGAAGGAGGGGAACAGAAGAGAGAATCCTCCAAACCTGACTAGAAAGCGGTCTTCTAGGTCTGAAGCGGAACAGATTCCTCCAGACTTCCTCTCCCTTCTCCTGTCAACTGATATGCTCTGTGTGCATCTTCACTGTTCCCGGTCCAATGAAGGCCTTCTGCACCTCAAAAAATAAAATACAAATACAAGCTCAAATATATTGCCGTTAACGTAGCTCATCCTGCTCTAATGTTCAGATGTGTTAAACCCAGGTTCTAGTTGCCAGTCACTTTAATGTTGGGTCAGCCTGCCTGCCCAGAGATCAATTGTATCATATTGTCTTAAGTGAAATACACATTATATTCAAACTAATGCACCGAGCAGTGATTTTTAAAAGTATCTGCAAGTAACTCCCATTATTGCAGCCAAGGGATGGCGGGTGTCACACTGGAAGGAGTGGAACAGAAGAGACTCCTCCAAACCTTCTCTCCCTTCTCTTGTACACTGATATGCTCTGTGCGTGCTGTGTGAGCATCTTCGCTGTACCTGGACCGATGAAGCCCTTCTGCACCGGGGGGGGAACTTTACAGCAACCAACAGGTGTCAAACGTGCTTTACATCAACCAAGAATAAATAAAAACATTACATACATACATACATACTCCATGAATGCCTGGCAGTACAAATGAACCAACTGCTGATGGATGGGACCCACCCAGAATGGTTAACCCAAGGACAGACAATCCTGATCATGAAGTGATCCCCAGAAGGGAACAATCCCATCCAACTACCAGCCAATAACCTGCCTCTGCACAACATGGAAGCTCATGTCAGGCATCATAGCAGCTAAGATGAGTAGGCAAATGGTTCAATACATGCACAGGGCCAGAAGGGAATAGGCAGTGACACCAGAGGAGCCAAGCACCAGCTACTGGTGGATAGAGCAGTCACTCTAGACTGCAAGACCAGGCAGACCAATCTGTGCACTGCCTGGATTGACTACACGAAAGCCTACGACTCAATGCCACATACATGGATACTGGAATGCTTGGAGATGTACAAGGTCAACAGGACACTAATAGCCTTCATCAAGAACTCAATGAGGCTGTGGAAAACAAGTCTGGAAGCCAACTCAAAGCCAATTGCACAAGTCACCATCAAGTGCGGCATATAGAAAAGACAATGCATTATCCCCGCTGCTGTTCTGCATAGGCCTGAACCCCCTCAGCCAGATCATCACAAAGACTGGCTACAGATACCGATTCCGAAGCGGAACAATCATCAGTCACCTCCTCTACATGGATGACATCAGCTGTATGCCAGGAATGAGCGAGATATCGACTCACTGATCCACACTACCAGGATCTACAGCAACGACATTGGAATGTCGTTCAGACTGAACAAGTGTGGTCGCATGGTATCAAAAAGAGGGAAGATGATCAGAACTGAAGGGATCGACCTACCAGAAGGCCACATTGCAGATGTTCAGGATAGCTACAAATACCTTGGGGTGCCACAGGCTAACGGAAACCATGAGGAGGCAGAGAGGAAGACCGCCACAGCCAAATGCCTACAAAGAGTGAGGCAGGTCCTGAAAAGTCAGCTGAATGGGAAAAACAAGATCCGAGCCATCAACACATACGCCCTGCCAGTCATCAGATACCCCACTGGTATAATAAACTGGCTAAAGGAGGATATAGAAGCTACTGACATCAAGACGAGAAAGCTCCTCACAATGCATGGAGGGTTTCACCCCAAATCCAGCACCCTGAGACTGTACACCAAGTTTAGCGAGGGAGGCCGAGGGCTAGTGAGTGTCAAGACCACTGTCCAGGATGAAACAACGAAGATCCAGAAAGATGGCCCCCAAAGATGAAGGGCTTAGTGAATACCTCAGGCAGCAGAAACCCAAAGGTGAGGACAAGGAAGATGAACCATCATGGAGGGACAAGCTGCTGCACGGCGTGTTCCACAGACAAATAGAAGAAGTGGCTGATATCAAGAAAACCTACCAGTGGCTGGAAAAGGCTGGACTGAAGGACAGCACAGAGGCACTAATCATGGCAGCACAAGAACAGGCACTCAGTACAAGATCAATAGAGGCTGGGGTGTACCACACCAGGCAGGACCCCTGGTGCAGACTGTGCAAGGATGCCCCTGAGACAGTACAGCACATAACAGCAGGGTGTAAGATGCAGGCAGGAAGTGCGTAAATGGAACACCATTCCCAAGGTCAAAATGGAAGAGACCTCCTAAGGTAGTCAAGAATGACTGAGCTAAGATCCTGTGGGACTTCAAGATCCAGACTGACAAACTGGTGATGGCTAACCAACCAGACATCGTGTTGATCGACAAACAGCAGAAGAAGGCAGTAGTGATAGATGTGGCGATCCCAAGCGACAGCAACATCAAGAGGAAGGAACACGAGAAGCTTGAGTAATACCAAGGGCTGAAAGAGGAGCTAGAAAAGATGTGGAAAGTAAGAGCAACAGTGGTGCCGGTGGTAATCAAAGCACTGGGGGCTGTGACCCCCAAACTGGGAGAGTGGCTCCAGCAGAGTCCAGGTAAAACATCAGAGGTCTCTGTCCAGAAGAGTGCAGTCCTAGGAACAGCTAAGATACTGCGCAGAACCCTCAAATTCCCAGGCCTCTGGTAGAGGATGACACATACTACCCCACAAGGGGTGGGAGGGGAATCTCTCTCTCTCTTATATATATGAGAGGCTACACGGCTCTCGGCGGGACAATTCAGCAGTGCAAGGACACAAATGTAGAGTGTAACAAAGGGTTTTTAATAAGGTTCTTGGGAATTAACACAAATGGTAAGCCAAATACAATACGGTAACTAAGGATAAGGCTGATCTTGCAACAGTCCAAACTTAAACAATGTCTCTTCAAACTTCAAATCATAGACCCGATTCCCTCAGGTAAATCTCTTCCTGGAAACAAGTCTTCAGCCTTACTTTTAGACAGCGTCGCAGCCTGTGGCCAATCTGTCGGTAAGTATTCCAGCCTTCAGGTAAGTATTCCAGTCTTTCAATCCTTCACATGGAAAGTGCCGCTTCGATCTTCTGTAGCTCCTCTGAGAGCACAACTTGAGCTTGTCTCCCGAAACTCTTCTCACCAACTGTGTCTCTGGGCCTTAAAAAGCCCTTCAGCTCATCAGGCCCTGATCGGTCTCAGGTGTGTTGGGATGCCGTGTGCTTGAGGGGTGGAGTTTCCAACTCCACCAGCAGATGGTGCCAAAGCTGTCCGTGACTGCAGCCATCTCAGGGGTACGTAGCGGCCCTCCAGAACGCAGCCTCTCGTGACATAACTATCTATCTATCTATCTATCTATCTATCTATCTATCTATCTATCTATCTATCTATATATATATATATATATATATATATATATAGTGTGATATCATGAGAGGCTACACGGCTCTCGGCGGGGCAGTTCAGCAGTGCAAGGACACAAATGTAGAATGTAACAAAAGAGTTTTTAATAAAGTTCTTGGGAATCAACAAAAATGGTATGCCAAATACAAAACGATAACTCAGGATAAGGCCGATCTTGTAATAGTCCAAACTTAAACAATGTCTCTTCAAACTTCAACTCAAAAACCTGATTCCCTCAGGTAAATCTCTTCCTCCGAAACAAGTCTTTCAGCCTTACTTTTTAGACAGCGTTGCAGCCCGTGGCCAATCTGTCGGTAAGTATTCCAGTCTTCAGGTAAGTATTCCAGTCTTCAGGTAAGTATTCCAGTCTTTCAATCCTTCTCATGGAAAGTGCCGTTCCGATCCTCTGAGAGCACAAGTTGCTACTCTCCCCAACAACTCTCCTCTCAACAAGTGTGTCTGGGCCTTAAAAAGCCCTTCAGTTCATCAAGCCCTGATCGGTCTCAGGTGTGTTGGGATGCTGTGTGCCTGAGGGGTGGAGTTTCCAACTCCACCAGCAGATGGTGCCAAAGCTATCCGTGACTGCAGCCATCTCAGGGTACGTAGCGGCCCTCCAGAACGCAGCCTCTCGTGACATCACACATCCCCCCCCTCGAGACCGACGTCCTCGTCGGGGTGAAGGAGGCGAAGAAGGCGTCGCGCCGGGAAAGGGCATCCGCATTGCCGTGGCGCTTGCCCGCCCTGTGGACAACAGAGAAGTTAAACGCCTGTAAGCTCAAGAACCATCTGGTAACCCTCCTGTTAGTCTCCCTGTTCCTGGCCATCCACTGTAGAGGGGCATGATCGGACACCACCGTAAACCGTCGTCCCAGGAGGTAGAACCGCAGGGATTCCAGGGCCCAGGTTACCGCGAGGCACTCCTTTTCCACAGTGGAATAGTTCTTCTCCCTTGGCAGTAGCTTCCTGCTGAGGTAGAGAACGGGATGTTCCTCACCGTCATGCGCCTGGGCGAGAACAGCACCCAGACCCACCTCCGAAGCGTCTGCCTGGACAATGAAGTCCTTCTCGAAGTCCGGCGCCACCAGGATTGGACCGGAACACAGGACTTGCTTCAGGTTGATGAAGGCCGCCTCCGCCTCGGGATTCCACCTCACCATCCGTGAGTGGCGGTTGGTTGTCAGCTCTGTTAGAGGTGCAGCAATAGTAGCAAAATCCGTTATAAACCGTCTGTAATAGCCGGCTAGGCCCAAAAATGACCTCACCTGTTTTTTGGTGATGGGCCGTGGCCAGTCCTGTATGGCCCGCAACTTGGCTTCCTGAGGCTTGACCAACCCCGCCCAATGGTGTACCCCAGGTAGTTTGTCTCGCTGAAGGCCAGCCTACACTTCTCTGGGTTTGCCGTGAGCCCTGCTTCCCTGAGTGAATCTATCACAGCCTGTACTGGGTAAGTGGCTGGCCCAATCAGGACTTTGTATGACTACATCGTCCAAATATGCTGCTGCGTACCTTTGTGGGGTGCGAGGACGCGATCCATCAAACGCTGGAACGTGGCAGGCGCCCCATGGAGACCAAACGGGAGCCGGGTGTACTGGTAGAGCCCCCCTGGTGTGGCAAAGGCCGTCTTCTCCTTTGACGCCGGGGTCAGGGGCACCTGCCAGTATCCTTTGGTGAGGTCAAGGGTGGTTAGGAAGCGAGCATGCCCCAAAGAATCTATCAAGTCCTCCACACGAGGCATGGGGTATGCATCAAACTCAGACACTTCATTTAATTTCCGAAAGTCATTGCAAAATCGTGCCGACCCGTTTGGTTTGGGAACCAGTACAATGGGACTTGCCCAGGCGCTTTGGGACTCTTCGATCACCCCCAGCTCCAGCATCTTCCTTACCTCCTCCTGAATCACCCTTAAACGAGCCTCCGGCACGCGGTAAGGGCGCTGGTTCACCGTTTTGCCAGGCATGGTGCGGATCTCATGTTGTACCACCTCCGTGTGCCCAGGTAGGGAGGAGAAGACATCTCGGTTGCGATCCACCAACTCCAGGACCATCTGCCGTTGATGCGGGGACAGGCTTGGACCCACCTGAACCTCTTCTCTCCCGGGTTCCTTGGACTCTGTGGGGGGCAGACAACTGAACAACGCCTCCCTGGCGTGCCACTTTTCAAAAGGTTGACATGATATATCTGCTCGGGCTTTCTTTTATCTGGTTGCCTCACCTTGTAGTTTACGTCTCCCACCCGTTCAATGACCTCGTAGGGCCCCTGCCAGGTGGCCAGGAATTTGCACTCCACGGTGGGCACCAGGACCAGCACTCGGTCCCGGGCTTAAACTCTCTGGGTTGAGCAGATCTGTTGTAAGAAGCTTGCTGTTGCCGTTGAGCAGCCTCCATGTGTTCACGCATCATGGGATAGACAGCCTTCATTCTCTCTCTCATAGCCCCGACATGCTCGATCAGGGTCCGCTGTCGGCACGGTTGCTCCTCCCAGGCCTCCTTGGCGATGTCCAGCAGTCCTCGGGGCCTGTAAGATAGCAAGAGCTCAAAGGGTGAAAACCAGTAGACGACTGAGGTACCTCTCTCACCGCAAACAGTAGGTACGGTAGCAGCTGATCCCAGTTGCGCCCATCCTCCTCGATCGCCTTCCGTAGCATGGCTTTTAGGGTTTTGTTAAAACGTTCGACAAGCCCGTCTGTCTGGGGTGGTAGACAGACGTTCTCAGCTGCTTGATTTTCAGCAGAGTACAGAGTTCTTTCATAACCTTGGACATGAACGGACTCCCTTGGTCTGTCAATATCTCCTTCGGGAGCCCCAGACTCGTTGACAGAAGGAACAGCTCCTTGGCGATCTGTTTGGACGTAGCCTTCCTCAGCGGGATGGCCTCAGGATATCGGGTTGCATAGTCCAGGATGACCAGAATGTACTGATGTCCCCTGGAACTCTTCGGTAAGGGCCCAACGATGTCCAGTCCGATCCTCTCGAACGGGTCTCGATAATGGGCAAGGGAATGAGCGGGTTTCTATATGGGGGCTTAGGTGCCACCCTCTGACACTCAGGGCAACTACGACAGTAGTTCTCTATCTCTTTGTGCACCCCTGGCCAAAGAAGCGTCGCAAGATCCTTTCCTTCGTCTTCTCCACCCCTAGGTGGGCCCCTAGCGGGTGGGTGTGTGCCAGGTTGAGTACGGTGGTCCGGTGGGGCTGTGGTACGAGGAGCTGTTCCTGCACCTCTCCATCTTTCCGTACCACCTGATACACTAACCCCCGGTTTACTGCAAAATGGGGGTAGGTAGGGCTTGTCCTATCCCCTAACACCACGCCCTCTATCACCTGTACATTCCTCAAAGCATTTGCAAGAGTGGGATCTTGTAACTGGGCTGTACCATACTGGCCTGTGAGAGGGGGAAGCTCCTTGGGGCCTTGGACGTCTTCCTCGCTGGAGATTGGAGCGTTTCCTGGGACCAGGTTCTCTTCCTCCGTATCTGGATCAGACTCTGAAACAGCCTGGACACCTGCCATCCCTGCAAGAACACAGGCTGGGGTGAGTGGTTCTGAGGGTTGTGTTGGCGTATTCTCCGAGTACGTCCTACCTCTCCGCTTCCGGGGTACTCGGGCCAGTCTCTCCTGTGTCTCCCTCCACAGTGGGTAAAAGGCGGGGCAGTCTCGTCCAATTAGGACCGGAACGGGTAGGGAATCAACCACACCCGCTGTCGTGTGGATGGTTCCCCTGGTGGTGGTCATTGCGAGTTCAGTGGTGGGGTAGTCTCTGGTGTCTCCATGGACACAGGAGATCGGGAGGACTTTCCTGAGGTCAGTCCGGATGGATCCACCAGATCCTTATGCACTAGGGTGGTCCGACTACCGGAATCTAGCAGAGCTTCTACATCATGGTGATTCACCGTCACCGGGCAGGTGGGGGGTCGGTCCTGGGCGCCATCTACAACTCCCACGAGCGAAGCAAAAAGGTGGGCGGGTGGTGCGCTGGAAGACCCAGCCGTGGGCATAGGCTCATCCGCTGGTTTCCCACACTGCCAGGAGAGGTGTCCCATCTCCCCACACCGGTAACACTGGCGCGTTTCGCTCTCCCGGTGTCCTCTTCCTGGTGCCGGCGGGGGTCGGGCTCCCCCTGGAGCCTGGACAGCTCCTAAAGTGGCTGGGTTGGGTCCCTTGGGGTTCTTTGGACGGGCTCCTCCTGTCTGTGGCGTGGACGCACCCTGGGGCTCCTTCCTGGAAGCCCGAAGCATCTCTGTTGTGGCTTGGTATCTTTCCACGGCTTCCACTGTCAGGTCCGCGGTGGTCAAGGCCTGTTGGCTAATGAGTCGTTTCGCCTCATAAGGCAGGGCCCGTAAGTATTTGTCCACCACAACGGCCTCCACTACTGCCGCCGCCGTACTCTTCTCCGGTACCAGCCATCTCCGCGTGATCCGGACAAGTTCGTGCATCTGGGCACGAGGAGGCTGGTCTGGTTGAAAGATCCAGCTGTGGAACCGCTGGGCCAGGCCAAACTTGGTGAGTCCACTTCTGCTGAGGATCTCTGCCTTCAGTGCATCGTAGTCAGTCGCCCTGTCGGAGGCCAGGTCCCGGACAGCGTTCAGCGATTCCCCGACAGAAAGGGGGCTAGCAGTCCAACCCACTGCCCCTTGGGCCATGCTTCCCTAGTGGCGGTAGCTTCAAGGCGTGCAGATATGCCTCAACATCATCGGTGTTCCCCATCTTGGATAGAAAGTCACTCGCCCGTATTGGGCGGACATTACGTTCGGCCAACTGTCTCTGCAATTGCAGTTCCTCCGCCTTCAGGTAGTTGGCTCTCTTTGCTCCTCCAGGAGAGCAATGTTCGCTTGCGTCTGGGCTTGCTGGCCGGCCACCAGGGCTTCCAACACGGCCTCCATCTTGTTTCTCGGGAGGGTTCTATGGCCAATTCAGAAAACCGGGATATCAAACGGTCTGTGTCCTTCTCCCACATGCACTGTTAGCGCCTGAACGTGCCCGCATTCTCCACCATATGTGATATCATGAGAGGCTACACGGCTCTCGGCGGGCAGTTCAGCAGTGCAAGGACACAAATGTAGAATGTAACAAAAGAGTTTTTAATAAAGTTCTTGGGAATCAACAAAAATGGTATGCCAAATACAAAACGATAACTCAGGATAAGGCCGATCTTGTAATAGTCCAAACTTAAACAATGTCTCTTCAAACTTCAACTCAAAAACCTGATTCCCTCAGGTAAATCTCTTCCTCCGAAACAAGTCTTTCAGCCTTACTTTTTAGACAGCGTTGCAGCCCGTGGCCAATCTGTCGGTAAGTATTCCAGTCTTCAGGTAAGTATTCCAGTCTTCAGGTAAGTATTCCAGTCTTTCAATCCTTCTCATGGAAAGTGCCGTTCCGATCCTCTGAGAGCACAAGTTGCTACTCTCCCCAACAACTCTCCTCTCAACAAGTGTGTCTGGGCCTTAAAAAGCCCTTCAGTTCATCAAGCCCTGATCGGTCTCAGGTGTGTTGGGATGCTGTGTGCCTGAGGGGTGGAGTTTCCAACTCCACCAGCAGATGGTGCCAAAGCTATCCGTGACTGCAGCCATCTCAGGGGTACGTAGCGGCCCTCCAGAACGCAGCCTCTCGTGACATCACAATAGATAGAGAGAGAGATAGATAGAGATAGATATATATATCTATATATATATAGAGAGATATAGAGATATATATATATATGTGTGTATATATATATATATTAGAGATAGATATATATATTAGAGATATATATATATATATATATATATATAGATAGCTAGATAGATATTAGAGATATATATCTATATATATATAGTTATATATATATATATATGATAGATATCTCTATCTATCCATCTCTATCTATCTCTCTCTCTCTCTCTATAGCTCTCTATATATATATATATATATATATATATCTCCATCCCTCTCTATATATATATATCTATCTATCTCTATATATATATCTATCTATCTCTATATATATATCTATATATCTCTCTATATATATATCTATATATCTCTCTATATATATATATATATCTCTATATATATATAGATATATCTATATATCTCGCTATCTCTCTATCTCTATATATCCCAACACTGTCTCCTAGAAAGGCAAAGCTAAATTAGGCAAATACCACCCATGTGTAGAGTTATGATAGGACTCAACCCCATAATTGGAAAAGAGCAATGGTTTTTCATTAATTTAGAAAGGAAAATTAAAGTGTGAATAAACTGAAAATAACTCACTTTTGGTTCTCTCTCTGTCTGAAGAAGCCTCTCTTCCTCTTCAGGTGACACTTGTGAGATAAATACATAGAGTATATGGCATCAATTTTCAATTGAAACATTTCAGAGTGTTGGAAAATGTGTGGGTCTAAGGGCACCCTTACCCTATCGGTCTTGAAAAGCCACTTTCCACCCGTTTTGGGCCTTTTAGGGAGAGGATTAGATGAATCTCTCCTCTGTTCCACTTCAGAACTAGATGGCCGCTTTCTAGCGAGAGGTTTGGAGGAGTCTCTTCTGTTCCGCTTCAGACCAAGAGGGCCACTTTATCGGACAACTGGGCCTAGTCAATTTAGGCTCCTTGTCTGGGTGTTTATCTGCACTTCTTCCTCCTCCATCTCATCCTCCTCCTCCTCCTGTTGTTCTTATTCTACTACTACTAATACTACTACTATGGTGTCGTCGTCTTTTTCTTCTTCATCCTCCCACCCCTCCCCATGTCCTGGTAACAGGTGAAACACATCAGGGAGGAGAAAACACAAACCAGAAAGTAGAACAAGACATGACCAAAGAGAACAGACAGATTCCAAATACAAAGCGACACAAACCATGAAAGCAACTGGAGGCCCAACTTCCTATGTATTTATATGGTAAAAGACTCAGCTTCTACCATTGGGACCCTCTAATGTAATGTTCCTGCAATTTTGGTACATTTACAGGAACATTTTTAATATTTTTATTAGATGAAGACCCCAAGATCAAAATTAGACAGCAAAGAGTTTAATCAAAAGGTCAGGAGGCCGCTGGGGACCAGCTTATGTATTTCAATGGGAAAAGACCCAGCTTCTACTTGTGAAATCCTTTAATGTTAGAAACTCTCATTGGAGCTCCAATCAGTTTAAAACTCAACCAGAGGGCTCAGAGATAGTAAAAGCATGAATTTCAAACCCATATTTAAGCATATTTAAGCGTGTGTGTGTGTGTGTGTGTGTGTGTGTGTACTGCCATGTTAATTTCATTGGTCAAATATGTGTGTACGTTTGAATTCAATGTTGCTTATTTTTGTTATGTTATTAAATTGTGCACTAGTTTTAACATGCTGCAGAATAGACCTTTGGTCACTAGGTGGAGCCAAAGGATAGTGCTTCTTTTCTACTGCTGATAGACATTCATATAAACATGAATTCTTTACAGAATTATGTGAATGTGTGTGTGTGTAATGAGTGATTGTTTTAAATGATGAAAACTGTTTTTACAGTGCATGGACAGCTGTCAGATCTATGTAGTGGAGTATAAAGTTGAATATTTGTCTCTGAAATGTAGTAAAAGTTTACACACATGCTGCTCATCAAAAAGTTTAATCTGTGTGTGTGTGATATAATCATTGTAATGCATTGTAAATGAGATCAGAGATTTAAAAAAAGAAAATAATATTAATTTAAATGTATTGCCACGCAAAGCAGCTACAAGAATAAACAAACACGTGAATAAGCCAAAGATGTTTTAAGTGTGTTATTGGCACCAAGGGTCCCTCTCCTCAGCCCCCGCTTGACCACATGGCAGCTAGAAAAATATATAAATAAAAGCATTGTTAAAGAAAAGGCAATATATTTCACTTACACAAACACTGACTAGATTTTTCATCCACTAAATTGAGCAACATAAATATAAAAATAGTTTACAGTTTTTACACTTGTTTTTTTCACATGACATTTGACATGATAAAGGTACACTGCAACAAACATATTTACAAACAGGTTGTTTTTTTTTCCAATGAACTAATAAACTGAATGTCAGGCATTGCCACAGCAAAACGTTTCTTCCATTTTTCTCTCTAATTTCATTCTTAGGTTTGCTTCATGTCCATCAAGTGCTGTCTCTTGCGCTTGAATGCATCAAATGACCTTGATGAGACGACGGACACTTGTTTCTGCAAATTATACAAATAGAATAATGATGATAATTAATAGCAATAAAAGAACACAAAGAGTGTTTAGGAAAAAGCAACCACTAAAAAATCAAATTAAAAAAAATACATGAACATATAAAAAGAAACCTTGTAGGGGACGGTCGGATGCAGTCTCCAAATCCTCACATTCGTCACTTTCCCCTGGATCAGCAGCTGCTGCAGTCTGGCCAATGTTTTTTGCAGTCCAGTGATGGAGAGGTGGTGTGTTTTGGAGTGCCATCCCGATGAAACCCCTCTCATGTGTAGTGCTCCGTTCAATCACCGTGCTGGTTCCCAGGCTGGCACTCAGGGTGTTGTCAAGTGGTGAGAGCGGATGCCCAAAGAAAAGCTCTTCCAAAGCCAGCTCCGCCTAGAATGTCTTCCATGAGGGGTCGAATCTGCAAGAATGTTCACGTCCGTACTCTGGGTGTGTTATGGTTTGGGGTTTTTGTTGGGATTATTTTTCCCTTTCTTTAACCTTTTTGTGTCTGTTTGTTTTACTTCCTGTTTTATATTGGTAGTTTGGTTTCCTGTCTTGTCTTGTCTAGCTTTGCTTTGTTTGTCTGATTGTCCTGCCCCGCCCTAATGTGATTCACCTGATGTCTCACCTGTTCCCCATTACCTTGTTACCGCATGTATTTAACCCCAGTGTTTCCTTTGTCTCTTGTCGGATCTTTCCAGTCTGTCTGTGTGCCATGTCCCTACGAGTTCGTCTGTTGTCCTGTTTGCCTTTCCAGTCCCTGTTATCCTGTCCGTGCTCCAGCAACCCCAGTGAGTTTTCCCAGTGCTCCGTCTTCCTGTTGGATTCTGCCTTTTCCCCGTGCCGTAGCTTGGATTGTTTTGGTTTTTTGGACTCCCCGTTTGCTCTTGTGTGTGCTGGACTTTTCTGTTCAATAAACCTTTTGCGTCCCTGCCTGCTACCTTGCATTTGGGTCCTTCTTCCGCTACCCACCACAACAGGGTGTTTAAGTTTGACTGGAAATTGCACGTCTCGTGCATTCCAAGAGTGGAAACCAGCGACCCCCTCACACCAATCAGGGGCATCAGGCCTTAACGTGAGAGGAGGAGGTGCGTGTCCTCCCCCACTGCCAGCACCTTTGAGGCGAGGTGGACCAATCTGGACTCCACGGAATCGGGGAAGACCAAATCGCTGACCTGCAGGACGTCAGGATCCCGCTGGCCAAACTGCCCGAGGGTGGCGATGACCTGCAAAAAATTGCAGCTGTTGGCCTTCTTCACAGCCCGGTCCAGGAAGCTCAGGATTAACATTTGATCCACCCTGAGGACTCGGTAGGACACGGCGTTGGTGGTACCTTGCTTCTGGACCGTGGGGCAGGACATGTCCTTCTCTAGCAGGTGGTTGAGGAGTTACCTCATTTAGCAGTTCAGCCGCAAGTGTGCCATACAAGCTTAGATTTTTCAGCCTGAAGTCCGGCTCTGTCAAGCTGCTGGGGACAGCGCAAAGCTTCAGAACGTAGCCACCTGCCACATTTGATATTTTGTGGCCCAGGCAATTACTAAGTGCCGCCACGCCTTCTGGGCTGTAGTGTGGCAGGCACACTTGTTTTTTGAGGTAGCTGTACTGCCTTTTGAGCCATCAACGTCAAACGTATACCTGAGGCAGTGGGGATTGGCGAGGCTGGTGCAGTGTTTGTGCAAGTGGAAATCGGCACGAAGGAATTGGCCAAAGTCTCTGTGATTGTCGACCTCCCTCAGGAGAGTTTTGGTGTTGTCTGAGGCCACGGTGGTAAAGTCTGCGTCCGCGGTGTTTGGGGTCTGGTGTGGGGGAGAGAATTGGAGACGAGACAAGCCGGAGCCGACATCTTCTCAATCTGGCACCTTTCTCCCAAAAAAAAGAGAAGAAAAGAAATTCAAATTTCTGAAAGATAAGTTTATCTATAGATCTACCTGTTGAGCCACTCGTGATCGACTAGTTGTGCTTTCAGAGACTGTGAGGGGTTCAAGAGCGCTCCCTGTCTGTGGAATTTTCGAAAAGTCACAAACTGAGAAAAATCTTTTCACGAGCCATTCCAGGTGCATTTCCCGGCTTCAGGTATGTGCTCTGAGTATTACAGACCCGTCCGTCGCTTCGTGTTGACTCTCTGGAACAATAGAGGTGAGCAGCGCGGCTGCTAAGTGGAGCAACTTAAGTTCATTTTAGTGGACTCGCTGTGGACAGTGATGCGGTGCATCCGTGCCTAGACCTCCGATGAAGAGCAGCGTACAGCCCCCTCTAAACTTTGTCAAAGACCAGAGACCCAAGTGGTCCTCTTTGTCTGTGCGACGGTCTGAGTGAGATACTACCATATCAACGGAGCAATAACATGCACAGCAGACTATATTACAACTCTCCAAATCTCGGACAACAGAGATGGGAGGAGATATATTTTGAATGTGCACCAAATTGTAAACATGAGCAGAAATTTGATGAAACACATCTGAGCTATATGAAGTCCAGGGGTTTATAATTTAATTCAAATGAATTAATGTATGATTCACATGAATAAGTGCACATTTAAAGAGATGTACTTCCCCAACAAAACACCTGAGGGCCTTATTTTTTTATATTTTCAATTGTTTCCAGCATAACTTGATGTAGAAATGGGTAGAAATAGTTATAGCAAAAACATTCACTGTGTAATACTCAAAATTATATATATCGTCACAAAATCTGGAAACAAAAGCTATGCCATTGGGTTGCCAGGCCAGCTGTGACTGGTCCAGATGTTTGTGCCAGCAAGATACTGGGAAACGTTGGGCCATTATTGTGCTTCTCTAATCTCTGTGCATCTCTAAATGTAACTGTAAATAATTCATTATATGTTTCATAAAATGAACAAATAGTCTTTATTTTCCCAAAGTAATAAAGTAAATACAGTAAGTGGGGCACAGAGGATGAGGGCCAAACATTACCGAGCCTTGGCACAAAGGTTAAAGGATTAGAATTTATGTAAATCAGTTACATTTCTCATTCTTTAGAATTGTAGTGGTCTTAGTTGATCCCTCTGCTAGACCAACATTAATTTAACTTTGGGTCCCTGGTCCCTACACTGAAAATCGTGTGGGTGGGTGTGTGGCTAGTCATGAGAGAGAATGAGAGAAGGAAATTTGTGTGAGGTGGACCTGTTCACCACAGACCTAAATCTTCTCAGCTGTTGCTACTGACATATGCTGCACTGTCTCTTCATGTGGCTCATTATGTTTGGCACATTGTCTGCTTCAGTTCTTATATCATAAGAAGGTAATACAATGTGTAATAAAGTGATGACTGATTAACATGAATGTAAATGCTTAATGCCCTAATACCTGTTGATACAACAGTGCAAAGGCTCTTAACCCTACAGTTTTGCACATATCATGTAAGACTTGATTTCTCCATTTTTTTTGCACTCTCCACAAAGTGCCATTTAATGGTTTATTTTTCAAAAAAAATTCTGGGGGGGCATACCCCCAGACCCCCCTGGGGAGAGCCCCCCATCCCCCCCACACATAACAAATCCCATTTTAAACCCTGAATGATAATGATGCTGAAAGAGCCAAAGAATTTGCTTTGTACGCGGCAAAATATGGGTTGGCCCCCCAAATCTCACTCCAAGGTTTTGGAAAAAGTTGGCAGCTCTGGTACCTGTAGCTTAATAAAACTTAATTGCGTGGTTGTGCCTCACCTCGAACGCAACATCTTTCATTGTACATAGCCTAATCCTGCAGGTCTGTATCAGTGAAAGGGCCACTCACTCACTCACTCACTCACTCCCTCTCTCCCTCGCTCGCTCCTGTACATAATTGCGCAAAGTAGCCTATCATTAGTTTGCATTGATGTGTTAAACGCCTTGCAAACAACCCTCACACGATGCCAAAACCCCTGTGACAATGCATTGCTTGTAAAACAGTTACGAATTGAGGTGATAAGTACAAAGAATCGTTGTCTCTTCCCTCCAAAAGATGTTTGAAATCAATATCCGACTGACTACTCGATTGGCTGAGGAGAGAGAGGGGAATGACATGCAGCAAAGTCTGTTGTTAAATTGTCTTGGTCCAACCGAGTCAGCAGTTACTGGGCTTTATGCCTTTTTATAAGTGTGTGTGTGTGTGTGTGTGTGTGTGTGTGTGTGCGCGCATTTAGCTTGTCAAAGTGTCTTTATAAGCGTGTAAGCCTAAGTACGTTTGCATGAGTTTTGTAAGGCCTACATTGTAAAAAAAAAAAAAAATGGTCTCTTACTTTAGTTTTGAACAAGGCGTTTTTTTTCAGACGTCTTCATCATTTTGCAACACAAAAACGGTAGGCCACGCCCACTGCACCTTTCCCGAACTGAACGCCGCAAAGCGGTAAAACAGAGATAGGCTAAATCCCATTTCTCCATCTTACCCCCACCACTTACCCTTTACCTCTACCCCTTGGCCCTAGAAACCAAGGGGCAAGGGGTAGGGGGGAAAACATACCCCTATGAAATGGGACACCACTTGGTGACATCACCATACAGTATTGATCACAAACTTCCAAGATGGCGTCTCTGTTGATTGTGTGGGTTTTGACAACAGTGTCATATGCATTTATATATTTTATAGTTATTTTATGTTCACTTTGGTGGTGCAGAGGCAGATGTTATCTGTGTAATACTTAGGTCTGTTTGAATTACATATGGGCACACACACACACACACACAGTGTGTTTATCTGTTTCAGTTATCACCGTTTTGAATGTCATAGATGTTCAGAAAAACATTTTGTTAACAAAATTCTGCACTGTAAAACCTGATGAGTTAGTTCAACTCAAACCGTTTGAGGAAACCGATTGCCTTGAATCATTTAAGTTTATTAACTCAAACAGTTTAATCATAACAAAATAGTTGATTTGTGTCCAAGTAGCTTAATTACTTATTGTAAAGATAACTTGGGTAAATAAAGTTAATATTACTAATTCCATTTAGTTAATATAATTTAAATCTATCAAGTATTTTGTACTCAAATGTTGCTTTTCTCCAAACTTATTTAAAATGTGTTATTAAAATGTATCTGATTTAAGTAAAACTAACTTTAAGCAATCTTCTTTATACAAATTTTACCACTTAAGTTTCATTTACTCAGTTTATTTCCACTAAAAAAAGTTATTACGTATTAGTCGTGACAACTTTAAAGTCGGTTATGGCTACTCAATTAATTTGAGGAAACCGATTGCCTTAAACCTTTTAAGTGGCATTAACACAATACAAACATGTCTGACACAACTTCAACAATTTATTTAGTTGAATGCTGAATAACATCAATGTTAAAACATTTTAATGTCCACTGCTTAAAAGAAATAAAGTGTTTGTCAAACACTATGAAATACACTCACAAAAAATAAAATAAAAATTAAATTGATACTATTGATCATATTTGTACTAGCACAAAAATAGCTTTAAACTGAAAACACAGCAATATTAGTGCCTGTGTTTCTCACTACAGCTTAAGTAGAAAGCCAACTATCTGTTTCAACACAGAAATCTAGCACAAAAATACCTTGAAACTGAAAACACTACATTATTAATTAGTGACCGTGTTTCTCACTACAGCTTAAAAAGGAGAATTCCGGTCGATTCTAACATGTAGCTCTGTTTGTAAATATGGAGGTCTGTCAGAGAGAAAAACAAAACCAGTCGGTGCTGTCTACACTGCGTTATCCTCCTGCTAGAGTTAACACCAACAGGCTTAAACAGGGCAAGTTTTAAACATGTTTGTAGCCTATTAACATGTTCAAAATGTTATTTAAAGTGCCTACCCATGTGCAATGATTCCTTCTGAGTGAACACAGTGAATCTGATGCTGGAGATGTGACAGAAAGACATCAAAGTTGTGTTAATTCAGCTCTGTTTAGTTCTGGTGTTGAGAGGCATTTAGAGAGCTTAGGGACCGTCTACAAACTACAACGCAGAAAAGAGAAAACTAAAATATGTAGGCTATTGATATAATGATAAAATAAGGTAGTGTCTCCAAACTTACCTCAATTATAACTTGTCTCCTGCTAGTTGTACTACAGCACTTACTTTAAATAAAAAAAAAACAAACAGGGCTGAATTAACACTACTTTCATGCATTTCTTTCACATCTCCAGCAGTCAGATTCACTCAGAAAGAATCACTTCACATGGGTATGCACTTTCAGTGACATTTAGAGGCTAACAACACATTTATACCTTTCCCTGTTTAAGCCTGTTGGGTGCTAACTCTAGCAGGAGGATAACACGGTGTAGGCAGCACCGATTTGTTGACAATGGAGTTTTTCTCTTTACTGACAGACCTCCACATTTAGAAACAGAGCTATGTGTTGGAATTGACTGGAGTTCTCCTTTAAGTAGAAAGCCAACTATTTGTTTCAACACAGAAATCTAGTACAAAAATACCTTGAAACTAAAAACATTACATTTTGAATTAGTGCCCGTGTTTCTCACAACAGCTTAAGTAGAAAGCCAGCCAACCAACCTTGCTGTAATTGTGTAGACAAGTATTCAACACATAAATCTATACAAACAGTTTAGATTTATGTGGTATGCAAGCCAAAAGATCATTTTTAGAACATTTCTGACCTTCAACAAAAGAACATGTTAACACCTTTACTCTAACTCATTTCTCAAGGCTCCATCCTGGATTGCCTCCAACTCATCCTGAAAAGGGAATACATATTCAGGATGTTAGAGTGTAATTGTACAACTCATTAAGCTTACAAAAAGCCTAATGATGATGATCAATGGAGAGCTCTAGTTCGGGTCTTCTTGTTACCAAGGTTTAGCTCAGAATATCTCATAAAGTGATCACTCCACAGATAAGGTTTCCTCTTTTAACTGCTTCAAAACATAATTGGAGCACCTGAACCTGAGCATTTAAAACCTATTTATTTGGAATTAATGTAGAAGGTTTCTGAGTTTAGAAAGGCACAAACAAAACACAAAAGGATGAGTAGGAGGTCTATGGTGTTCAGTTATTTTATAAACCTTTAACTTTTGTTACAAATTTGGGAACAGATAATGTGTTAAATGTGTCTATGTCTGTGATGAGAACTAATTTTTAGGCACAATTTAAACATTTGTTTTACCTTAATACCACTAAAGTATAGTCTTTAAAAATCTTGACCAACTTTTATACAAGACTCACGTGGTTGTACCATATGTATATAACTGAATTATAGAATTTAGAAGTAGTATATTTCTGCGTGACTGTAAATTAGTGTTGATGAACAACTCTGGCCAGCCTTAATAAAAAATAGAAATCCATATCAAGTAAACTATTTAATTAATTATTTTGTCCCCTCATTCTTATTGTTTACTTAAGGCTACTTTAGAATAAAGACAAGCACCATTTAATTAAGTGGAAGACCCTAGCATCCTTTTAACGCTCTGTCGCACTACACAGCAAAACTTAAGTAATGTGGCGAATTAATAATAATAATAATAATACATTATATTTAACAGCGCCTTTCATGACACTCAAGGTCGCTTTACAGTATATAAAAGACAGATAAGTATAAACAACAACAAAAAACAAAAACAACAAAAAAACAAAAGACAGGATCTGTGTATTTACAAGTAGGCAAGCTGGAACAGGTGGGTTTTGAGTCTGGTTTTGAACAGGGGGAGAGAGTCGATACTGCGGAGGTCAGGTGGGAGTGAGTTCCAGAGCTGGGGAGCAGAGCGGCTGAAGGCTCTGTTCCCCATGGTTACAAGTCGAGCTGGGGGTACAGTGAGGTGGAGGGAGGAGGAGGATCTGAGGGAGCGGGAGGGGGCAGCGATGTGAAGGAGGTCAGACAGATATGGAGGAGCAAGGTAATGGATGGCTTTGAAAGTATGCAGAAGGATTTTAAATTGTATTCTGAATTGAACAGGAAGCCAATGGAGCTGCTGAAGGACAGGGGTTATATGATGGAAAGAGGGGTTCTGGTGATGACACGAGCTGCTGAGTTCTGAAGAAGTTGAAGTTTACGGAGGGATTTTGAGGGAGGCCAAAAGAAGGGAGTTACAGTAGTCAAGGCGGGAGGTGATGAGGCTGTGGATAAGAATGGAGGCAGTATGAGTGGTAAGGGAGGGACGGAGGCGGTTAATGTTGCGTAGGTGGAAGTATGCAGACCGGCAGATATTATTTATATGTGACTGAAAGGAGAGGGGGGAGTCGAGAATTACGCCCAGACTCTTGACCTGAGGGGAAGGGGAGACCAAGGAGTTGTCAATGGGAAGAGTGAAGCTATTGATTTTGGATAGGGTGGATTTGGTGGCTACGAGGAGGAGTTCGGTTTTATCACTGTTCAGTTTTAGGAAGTTTGAGGTGAACCAGTCTTTAATTTCAAGCAAGCAGCTAGTAAGAGACAAGGGGGGGAGCGAGGAGGTGGGTTTACTGGATAAATAGAGCTGGGTGTCGTCTGCGTAGCAATGAAAATGAATGTTGAATTTGCGGAAAATATTGCCAAGGGGAAGTAGGTAGGTGATGAAAAGGAGGGGGCCAAGAACTGAACCTTGAGGGACGCCAGTCGTAACAGGGGAAGGGTCGGATGTGAAAGATTTGAGTTGAATAAACTGAGTGCGGTCGGAGAGATATGAGCGGAACCAGTCAAGAGGGGTGTGAGAGATGCCGAGAGAAGATAGTCTATTGAGGAGAATGGAGTGAGAAATGGTATCAAAGGCAGCACTAAGATAAAGGAGGATGAGGATAGAGATGAGTCCGGAGTCAGCAGCTATGAGGAGATCATTGGTGATTTTTATTAGGGCAGTTTCAGTACTATGGGAGGGGCGAAAACCAGATTGGAAAGGTTCGTAAAGACTGTTAAGGGTAAGAAAGGCATGGAGTTGAACAGACACTATTTTTTCAAGTATTTTAGAAATAAAGGGAAGATTTGAGATGGGACGAAGATTATTATAGTTAGTGGGATCTGAGCCAGGTTTTTCAGAATCGGGAGACAGATGCCGTTTTGAAAGGTGAGGGGACAATACCAGAGGAGAGAGAAGAATGAATAATGGAAGTTATGAAGGGGAGGAGGGACGTGAGACAGGTTTTGACCAGAGCTGTGGGGAGGATCAAGAGAACAGGTTGACGACTTGGATTTACGGATGAAATCAGAAATTTCGGAGGGTGGGCAGTAGAAAGCTGCAAAATGACTGGCTATTGGGGAGGGGCAAAGGGGGAGGGAAGACAAGGGGTCACATGTAATTGCTGGTGAATGGAGTTGATTTTTTTATTAAAAAAGATAATTAAAGAATTGCAAGTCTCATGTGAATACATGTGAGAAGGCAGGGCATCAGGGGGATTGAAAGTATTATGGATTATTGA
This sequence comes from Percina caprodes, assembly GCA_013375575.1. Classification (NCBI taxonomy): domain Eukaryota; kingdom Metazoa; phylum Chordata; class Actinopteri; order Perciformes; family Percidae; genus Percina; species Percina caprodes. The sequence continues at coordinate 35,401 of JABXJD010000254.1, read as the reverse complement.
GAAGAGAGACCTGGAGTTTCCTTCGTTGAAGCAGATGAGGTCAGAGTAGTAGCTTGATTTAGTTACGGCTATAGAGTTTGAGTAATGAAGAAGATGAGATTTATACATTTCTTTATGAATGGAGAGACCAGTTTTTTATAGAGGCGTTCAAGTTGGCGACCTTTAGCTTTCATGAGGCGGAGCTCAGGTGAAAACCAAGGGGCAGAGCGGGAAAAGGACACAGATCGGGTTTTGAGAGGGGCAAGGAAGTTGAGAATCTTGCAAAGTCCAGAATTATAATGGGTGACAAGGTGGTCTGGAGAAGAAAGATCAGCGATGGGCAAATTGTCAATGTGGGTGGATAGGATGTCTGTGTTTATGTTTTTAATATTACGAAAAGAGATCTGGCGGACTGGCTTGATTACAGAAAGAGACAGAGAGATATCGAAGGACAAAAGAAAATGGTCAGAAATGTGAACATCATCAGCAGAACAGTTTGAGGGGATTAAGCCGGAGCAGCAAATCAAATCCAGTGAATGTCCTTTTATGTGGGTGGGGAAATCCACATACTGATGGAATCCAGAACTATCTAGACAGGAGGTAAATTCTCTGGTGAGTGGGAGGTTTATATTATCCATATGAATATTGAAGTCACCTAGGAGAATGACATTAGGAGAGAGAGTAGAAAGGTGGGTAAGTAGTATGGAGAATTCGTTTAAGAAGTGGCTGTGTGGTTTGGGGGGGCGGTAGACTGTGGCAATAACTATGGGAGTGGGACCAGGCAATTTAAATACAAAGCATTCCATGGTGCGGAAAACTGGAGTGGAAACTGGCAACATCTTCCACTTCTCGCGATAGAGCAGCGAGACCTCCCCCACGGCCAGAGCCACGAGGATGAGAGTGGTAAACAAACCCAGGTGGAGTGGAAGCGTTGAGCTGGGAGAAGTCACTGGGTTGTTGCCAGGTCTCCGTGAGACAGAGGAAGTCCAGTTTACGGTCAGTGAGGAGATCCTGGATAAGCTGACCCTTGTTTGTGAGAGAGCGGATATTCAGGAGACCAAAGTTGACAGTAGAGTTGTTGTAGCCAGGGGCGGGGCTTGCTGCCCTAGCCAGGTTAGCAAGCGAACCGCGGTCAGCGGCCCGGCAGGAGCGTCGGCGGGAACGGCGGGAAGTGGACCAGAATGATGTTATTGGATTGGAGTCATCAAGGTGGAAATTCCGGCGGGATCCGCGGTGGATGTATCTCCGGCGGGGAAGGAGAGCAATCTCAGGGTGTAGCTGAAGAGCTAGCGGTGGAGGCACAGACAGAAGCCCGCGGAGCAGGAGGAGATCAGCCGCTGTATACTGGGTCACACCGGCCCCAGGTCGATGTAGAATTGAAAGGACAGTCCAGAGGAGGATAAACCACATGTAAAACTTGCAAGCCCACATTATGAACGGCAGCGGGCAGCTAGCCAACAGCAGCAACCGCGTGGAGTTGAGAACACAGGTGGAGAATGAGGTGGAGAACGAGGTTAGTTTACCACATTCAGACACCAAACATCGGAATTAGAATTGCTCTAAAAGGCAGCCAACACAACGCAGCAGAAGGCAGTTTCTAATTTTTATGTTCAGCGATTTGTCATTGCAAAATAGATGAAGGTATTGAGCTATGAAAACGGGAAAAGGAGAATACAAAAATACCTTGCAGGTTTTGAAGACCTCGGATGAATCCTCCTTTAAGTACAGCGGTAGGCCGGCCAGGGCTGCTGTTCGAGCTGCAGTGATGTTGCTCTTGTCCTGTAGCATTAAAAGACAAGGAATGCATGTTGGGGTATGCAGTTCTGTTCACATTCAACATCAATGTAATGTATTAATGCTTTAAAAATGTTTTTACCTGTTCCTCATATGCCATCAAAACTTCTTCCATCTTCTCGCCAAAACTTCCAGTCTTCCTCTTTTTGTAGAGTTTCAACAGCTGAGGTGTGTACTTGTCAAGTGCAACAAAGAAGGAATACGGTAGATTTTGATTGGTGATCCTGTGGAATTCACTGTAGAGCTGCATAGAAAGAAACAAGTTTTTTAAAAACAAAAACTCAACTTGAATCATTCATTAACTTTAAGCCACATAAGACTGTAAGGGAAAAAACTTTAGACAAACCACATTAACACTAATAATTTTTAAGCTCTTTATCCAGATCAAACAGTGCTGCAATCACAACTTTGACAATATGTGTCTTGTCAACTTTTTACTCACTTGGGCTTCACAAAAGAGTGCAGGCCATCTGTCTTTCAGTTCAGCAATGGGAGGAGCTGAATTTACAATTTCTTCATGCCTGAGTGCAAAGGTGCGCTGCATATGTTGATGGATCATAATCATGTCTCTATCAATCACTGTCTTCTTGAACTGCTCCACCATCTCAAGTCTCCGTTTCTCACAGGCCCTAAATGATTAGATGCTGCCTTAAATGAACAAACATGTCCCTCTCAACAAATGGCTGCTTAAAAATCACACACAGGGCAATGAAATGCCAGATTTATAGTCAAATCACTGTTGTCCCTACTACCTACTCTTTTCTCAGAATGTACTCTTGACAAATGTACCTTCAATTACTTATAAGTGCTAAATGTACACATGCAGTTGTTATACAGGCATGGTCAAGGTGAAATTGTGGAATACTGGCCATGATATAGTCTGTAATGTCTCAATAACTGTATTTTTAAGGCACTAGAAAAAACACAATTTACATTTCCACATGATTTGTACCAGTCAAAAAAAAATGCAGTTTGCCCAAGTTTGTCAAAGTCTAGGCAGTAGCCTCTTCAGACAGACTTGCAGACTTGTTCTACCTGCAGTCCTCCCTCTCTGAGCAACGGCGGTGGCAGCAGTGCCGGGACTCTCGCAACAGCCAATACGTACGGATCCAAAGCGTCGCACCGGCTGCCTCTGGGATACATATGAGAGAAAACGTGCAAATCTGAGAACAGCACTCTCTGTGTGGCTCTATATTGTGCAAAAAAATACAACATGCATGCACAGTTTTCCAGATCCTCTGGAGACAGTGATACGCAGCTTATTCCATCAGAAACAACAGCCTGTGATTCCTTTTTTTTCTGTCTTCCACCACTAAAGTAATCTGTCTTATTTCTCCGTCAACCACTGTGGATCGCACAGACTGCACATAAGAGTAATTGGGTGTAAGTGTGTTAGCAACTACGTTCGGAGAGTGGAGAACGTGACTGCAAGCGCCAAATCGAGCCCAGTCTGAGTCCAGTCTAAGCTAACGTTACCATATACAATCTAACATGTTCATGCACTCTCTCTTTCGTTAGCTACATAATGTTTAACAGTTAACTAGGTTATTGCAATTTTATAGTAATGTAAGTTAAGATAGCCTTAACTTACTTAATGTTACTTTGCTTACTTAATGTTACTAAGAAAAAAAGCACGGGCAATTTAGCTAGCGAGCCAACAGTTTGCTAACGTTAATATAAAACTTTCACAAAGTAACGTTAATGTTACTTAGCCAACTTAACGTCGAATCGGCGAACGAGTTTGAAAGCGACATATAACTAACAGTTTGAGTAAAAGTTTTTCTGACCAACTAACGCTAGCTAGCTAAAGCAGTTGGTGCAAGCTAGCACACTCCTGCACAACTCGGCAAGTTAGCTAACTTAGTAACGTTACAATTCAAACAGCATGACAAACAGTTTGCAAAGCAGAAAGATTAATAAAATAACATAACCTTACCTCGTGTGGAAGAAAAAAGTGCAACGATGTCCTGCAGCAAATAAATTATGTCAGCAGCAAGAAACACACAGCATCAGTGCATGGGGTCGTCGCCGTTATTCCAGTGCCGTGTGCAAACAGGGGGACCTGTCACGTCTTCTCTGTTCAGCTGCGAGACCTTATTGCCGCCTTGGCGCGGTGTGTTCAAAGCATAGACTGTTAATGTACATATACAGTCTATGGTTCAAAGACAACTTCTTCTTAACGCCACCATATGGACAAGAGTGTGGATCAAGAGGTCAACCTACACTTTCTTAAATTATTTTTAATTTTTCAAAAAATAAAACAAAAAAACTAAAATTAATTTTACCAGATCCTCTTTGCAGTACATCATGTTAATTTAATGTGTAAAGTTGTGACATCAATCTTTGTCTGGCTTGATCGTATTTAGGACAATACATAATTACATGTCCTATGGTCTCTTGACTATTGCAATATTCACATATTCTATCAGCATGCTTTTTCATTATTAATAATGTTCTATTTAATCCTGTATATCATATCCTTATTCTGGATACCACACCTTTCTTACTATACAGGTATCTCCCAGACTGTTAATTATCCCATAAAAACTGCCATTTTCCATTTATTATTACTTTAATTATACTTTTGACTTAAGCTTTACTGTATTTAATACCCACAATATGGGCAGAATATGATGTTTTTTTTTAAACATCAACATTGAAAAAGCAGGACTTAATTATAATAAGTAAATTTAACTAACTGGAATCATATTACCAATACTTAAACTTTCCCACAAATTTAAGTGTACTCAAAACAACTCAGTTATTACTTCAACAATTCATTTTTGAGTTAGGTTAAATTCATGTGAACGAGTCACTCCAACTTCTTGAGAGGTTTAAGTTATGTTAAATTACTTCTTTTATTAAGATGGGCTGTTAGGTTTTACAGTGTGTCTTTATTGCCTGATAAATTAAACATAAAAGGGAAAACATTACATTAAATATATTATATTACAGAACCATTATCAACTATTAGAACCATAACTTACATGTCACACACATAAAAAGGCTTCAAATGTATAAAACTAAAAAAAAGGACACAAGACCACAAACAAATTAACTACAGCTGTTCTGATATTCCAGAGCCCCCTCACAAATCATCAGTGTCCCCCCCACTAACACAGAACGTTTAGGGAACGTTTTTGGTTCTCTAAAGGTTAGTTTGAACCAAACCAAAAACTAACGTTTAGGGAACGTTCCCTCCGGGTTCTAACGTTCCCTGAACGTTAAGAGAACCAACCAACTGTAACGTTCCCCTGCGGTTGCGTCGTACCTCCACACAACGTTCCCGTTTGGTTGTTTTTGAAGTAGCATAAAGGTTTGCTGTCACTAGATTTAAATTCACTCAAAAAATGATTTGACTTATAAAATCTAAGTAAGATAAACAGCATAGCATTTATTGTAAGGCTGATATCAATTTAGCTTAAAACAGTACTTTTGTGCTTGACTTCAGTTTTTTAACTGTATTAGTGAAAATACTTAAAACAAGAATCTATCAATGGAACGATTTTCACAACTAAGGAAATGCACTTCTTTAATTTAGTTTGCAAACCGAACCGTTACACCCCCACACCAGTACTCTGCTCTGAGGACACCGATTCACGCGTTATGAAGAAAACGCGACAGGACGGGCCACGCTGCACAGCTTTGCAAGCTCACGGAAAAAGTAAGCAACATACTTTACAGTTTAACAATGTTGTGGTTGTAATGGGAGGGTTTGTGGTTTAACATTAAACTCTTTTCCTCGTATGGCCTTGTTGTATTCCGGTTCTGATCAGGTTGACCAAAAACGTTTTGCTGAAGTAAACAACTCACTTTAGTAGAATTTTTTTTTTTTTTTCTACCTCGTCGCCATCTTGCTATGCTAGTCAAGCAGTGAGTTGCTCAAAATCTTTTCTTTTTAGTAAACTCTTTGTGCACAAACAATGTTGTCCATGCTGAATTCATGTGTTGTCCCAGGTGAGACTTGGAGCAAAGTCTCATGTTGTGTCGAGCCTTCTTAGTGTTTTCAAAATGTTGATTTTGATGCTATCATAGAAGGGCTCCCATTGTAAAGGCGAGGCTGGAGTGCTTTAGATGGATTGTATATATCTTGCCCTTTGTTTGCTGCTGAGCACGACGTGTCTGGTTTGTCGCATTGTATTTTTTGTGTCATTGTGTTAACATGCTTGCGTTTATGTTACAAATAAGATATCCTTCCCAATGTTTACACCGACTGTATACATTTAAATATTCTTTTTGCAATCAGTACAAATTGTATGGCGTGTTATTTCAGATGAATCTGTTCGACAAACAAGAAAGCATTCAGTTACAGGGCGTGTGTCTGGAATCCTTGTCTGTAAGTTAACATTATGCATGCATTTAGGAAACACATTTCCTGTCATGGAACTACATTCAACCTGTTGCATATCATGTGGCTATTCTGTGTGTGTCTTCCTTTCAGGTCAACAGACGTCATTGCCTCCACCCCCTGCATGTAAGTTGCAAGACAAGTGATTGTCTAAACGCATAAGTTCATGTTTTGCAATGGCATGTGTAAGAAACCTACCATAAATAAACTGACCAATACTCATATCCACTTTTTTCAACACCACACAGGAAACCAGCTTGTTGCCCAGAGCTGGATGGGTCTAACGCAAGCTCAGCCTGCCACTTCAGTTTGGGACCCAGTTGACGGTATAATGGCAGCAGAACATCATCACACAAAGGGAGGTGGCTTAGCCATGGACGGAAATGAGAGGTAAGAAGACCCACTTAAGTTGTTCACATATAAGTATATAATGTAGAACAACAAAACTAACAGATTTGTTTATCCATAGCCATGAGGACATCCGTTACCCGCATGGCACAGCGGATGGATACATTTGAGGTGAGATGGATGTGCTGCTCTTACGGAGCTCCCCGTCACCTCCTTCTGCTCCAGTCGATGACATGTTGCTGTTGCCCTGCTCAACAGTCACAGAGCAGCAAGTGTTCAACAGGAGAGGAGGAACTAAATGGTAATTAAGTGGCCGTAGTCCTGCCCTAAGATTAACACTATAATTGCATAACTGCAATTATAATATAAGTGAACTGACTTTGCTTACTAAATGAGATTATACAAGCTCTCCACTTAGTTGTATAATTTGTGTTTCTATGTTTTACAGCAACTTTTCCTGACAAGCCTTGGAGGATCAACCGGATGTACCATTTGTTGCATGCTACGGCAAGTGGCAACCAATGATGTTCTAAAACATAATTTGCCTGTGGCGCAAAGAAGGCCTTCCAGGACCTGAGAATCTTCAGGGTTATAACAGGCAGGTGTTATTTTATTGTTCACATCAGTGTTCTGCTTAGCTTGGCTGATAATGTTTTAATTTGACTAGTAGTCAACTAGTAACTTTGCTTCATTTTGACTTCTACTCTAGCGGCCTCCCAGAAAAAACTCTCCCGCGCTGTTTGCACACAGACGGTAAATTGAAAATCTTCTATGTAATGTTCATAATGTCATTGTTGATAATAATAATTGTAGTTTGGCTGGTCCTGTGACAGTCCGGTGAGACGTGTGTGTGTGTGTGTGTATATATGTATGTGTGTGTGTGTGTGTGTGTGTATATGTGTGTGTGTGTGTATATGTGTGTGTGTGTGCATATATGTGTATATGTATATGTGTATATGTATGTGTATGTATATATATATATATGTATATGTGTTGGCGCATGCGCACTAGTCACTAGAAAAGGACTTTTCTCCATACTTGTTTTATCAGATCTTAGTGCTGCATTCGACACTATTGACCATACCATCCTGTTACAGAGACTAAAACATGTATCTGGCATTAAATGAATATATTAAATGAAGTCATGAAATCATATTTATCCGACCTCAATTTCTCAACAATAAATCCTCCAGATACGCAAATGTTCCCGGCGTTCCACAAGGCTCAGTGCTTGGACCCATTCTAGCCTCCTTATCCATGCTTCCTCTAGGCAATATTATTAGGAAACACTCAATTAACTTTCATTATTATGCGGATCAGTAGCCCCAATGCCGGCTGGGGGTTGGGGACACCGGCTGGGGGTCAGGGACACCGGCTGGGTGTCGGGGACGCCAACTGCCGACCAGGGACGGCGGCCGTCAGCCAGGGGTTAGGACCACTGGGCGCCAGCCGGGGTTCAGTGATGCCGGACGCCAGCAATGCCGGACGCCAGCAAGGAGTCAGGAATGCTGAGCGCCAGCTGGGGGTCAGAGGCGCCAGCAGGGATTCCGGGACGCTGGACGCCATCTGGGGGTCAAGGGGAGCTGGGCGTCCAGACAGGGTCGGAAGTACTGCACACAGGCTCGGGGTCCAAGGAGCATTGTGCCAGCGCCGACTCCTGGAGGCTGGCCACGCCGGCTCGCTGGTGGGAACCAGGGAGGTCTGCAGGCTCACCTCCAGCCGATAGAGCTCCCTGGCCAAAGCAGCCACACCCAGCACCTTCAACAACCAGGGCTTGTCTGCCATGGCATTCCTCATCATGGAGCAAATGGCAAGACGGCACGTCACATCGTTGGTCTTTCCCAGTTCCGAGAGGAACCGGCTGAGGGTGTATTCCAGCCGGCTGAGCTTCTCCAGACAGTCTCCAGCGTCTGCAGTGGCAATACTGGTCTCGGCCGGCTCCGGGAGAGGACCGCACTCCTTGTCCACCTCCTCCCACCGCACCATAATGAGGTGCCACGTCGAGGTGGGGTTCGTCTCGTACAGACGGCGGAAGCGGCGGGCCACAAAGTCCGCCACCGGGTTGAGTGGGTGGAAGAGTGGTGTAAAAACGTACTCTGCTGAGTCCATTTCTGGTCAGATCCTTCTGTTACGATTTGGCATGAAGGAGAACCCAAACGCAGAGTAGAGGAGAGCTGAACAAGCTTTTAATTAACAAAAATACACAGTCCAAAGAACTCAGGAACCAACGGAAAGCCCAAAATTGTCCCAAAATCCCAAAACTCCCAAAAAGGTCCAGGGGAAAGGAAAAGCAAAAACTGGGAACAAAGGCAGGGAAAAACCCACGGGGGATTAAAGTCCAAGGGAACAGGAAACAGGAACATTGAAGCATACAACGCAACAAACTGGAGGACTGGACAAACCAACAGGGGCAAAAGGATCTGACGAGTGACAAGGGAAGCACAGACATTATATACACGAGGTAATGAAGTAAAAAGAGGCAGGGAAGCAGGTGGAAAACATCAGGTAATCACAAGAGCGGAAGACACAGGAAGTACACCTAGACGCGAGACAAGACAAAACAGACATCAAAATAAAACAGGAAACGGAACATACAGACACTGATGGGAAGACACAAGACAAGACCAACAACATGAGACCGGGGAGAACACGAAGACACAAACACCAGGAGGGCCAACAGGGAAAAATACTCTAAAACAAAACCCCAAACCACAACAATTTCTTACACTATTTTTTACACTTACTTTATTTCTTACTCGTCATTCTGTGTCACTCCAACACAAATGAAGTTAATTTATCTTTGCATCTTTTTTCAGATGAACAGTTTTTTTAGCCTGCACTTGGCGAGCTGGCAAGTCAAACGATCCTTCACTGTCTTCTGACAGACTCTTTGCATCCACTTGCACCGACAGATTCACCGCGTTTAAAAATCCTACATCATAATGGTCCAATGTTACCTGAGAGAAACACTGGATATGTGCTGTCTCAACCAGACCTGGAATGAAGCTTGCTTAAAAGGAGGATTTGGTTCTACAGTTGCCTGAAAAAGAGTAAAATATTGCTTTAAAAGACTGAAAACAATTTCCAATATACTGTAGATTTACTTGGACATGTTAGCCTTTAATTTTAAGATCCTACATAAGAATGGTCTAATATTACCTGTATGACACCATGGATATGTGATGTCTCACCCAGACTTGGAATGAAGCTGGCTTAACAAGAGGTTTCCTTTTTACAGTTGCCTGAAATAGAGAAAAATGTGGCTTTAACAGCCTGAAAAAGATGTCAAATATACTTTAGATTTACTTGGACATTTTAGCCTTTAATTTTAAAATCCTACATCAGATTGGTCCGATATTACCTGTGTAACACCATGTATATGTGATGTCTCATCCAGACTTGGAATGAAGCTGGCTTAACAGTAGGATTTGGATCTACAGTTGCCTGAAAAAGAGTAAAATATGGCTTTAACAGCATGAAAAAGATGTCAAATATACTGAAGATTTACTAGGACTTTTAGCCTTTGATTTTAAAATCCTACATCAGAATGGTCCGATATTACCTGTGTGACACCATGGATATGTGATGTCTCACCCAGAATTGGAATGAAGCTGGCTTAACAGTAGGATTTTGATCTACAGTTGCCTGAAAAAGAATAAAATATGGCTTTAACAGCCTGAAAAAGATGTCAAATATACTTTAGATTTACTTGGATATTTTAGCCTTTAATTTTAAATTCCTACATCAGAATGGTCCGATATTACCTGTGTGACACCATGAATATGTGATGTCTCACCCAGAATTGGAATGAAGCTGGCTTAACAGTAGGATTTGGACCTGAAGTTGCCTTAAAAAGAGTGAAATATGGCTTTAACAGCCTGAAAAAGACGTCAAATATACTTTAGATTTACTTGGACATTTTAGCATTTCATTTTAAAATCCTACATCAGAATGGTCCGATATTACCTGTGTGACACCATGGATATGTGTTGTCTTACCCAGACCTGGAATGAAGCTGGCTTAACATGAGGATTCTGTTTTCCAGCATCCTGAAAAAGAGTAAAATATGGCTTTAAATGCCTGAAAAAGACTTCAAATATACTGAAGATTTACTAGGACTTTTAGCCTTTAATTTTAAAATCCTACATCAGAATGGTCCGATATTACCTGTGTGACACCACGTATATGTGGTGTATCACCCGGACTTGGAATGAAGCTGGCTTACTAGTAGGATTTGGATCTACAGTTGCCTTAAAAAGAGTAAAATGTAGCTTTAACAGCCTGTATAAGATGTCAAATATACTTTAGATTTACTTGGACATTTTAGCCTTTAATTTTAAATTCCTACATCAGATTGGTACAATATTAACTGTGTGACACCATGGATATGTGATGTCTCACCTAGAGTTGGAATGAAGCTGGCTTAACAGGACGATTCTGTTTTACAGTATCCTGAAAAAGAGTAAAATATGGCTTTAACAGCCTGAAAAAGACTTCAAATATAATTTAGATTTAATTGGACATTTTAGCCTTTAATTTTAAAATCCTACAACAGATTGGTCCGATAATACCTGTGTGTCACCATGGATATGTGATGTCTCACCCAGACTTGAAATAAAGCTAGCTTAACAGTAGGATTTGGAGCTACAGTTGCCTGAAAAAGAGTAAAATATGGCTTTAACAGCCTGTAAAAGATGTCAAATATACTTTAGATTTACTTGGACATTTTAGCCTTTAATTTTAAATTCCTACATCATATTGGTACAATATTAACTGTGTGACACCATGGATATGTGATGTCTCACCCTGACTTGGAATTAAGATGGCTTAACATGAGGATTTTTACAGCATGCTGAAAAAGAGTAAAATATGGCTTTAAATGCCTGAAAAAGACTTCAAATATACTGAAGATTTACTCGGACTTTTAGCCTTTAATTTTAAAATCCTACATCAGAATTGACAGATATTACATGTGTGACACCATGGATATGTTATGTCTCACCCAGATTTGGAAAGAAGCTAGCTTAACAGGAGGATTCTGTTTTACAGTATCCTGAAAAAGAGTAAAATATGGCTTTAACAGCCTGAAAAAGAAGTCAAATATACTGAAGATTTACTAGGACTTTTAGCCTTTAATTTTAAAATCCTACATCAGAATGGTCCGATATTACCTGTGTGTCACCATGCATATGTGATGTCTCACCCACACTTTAAATAAAGCTAGCTTAAAAGTAAGATTTGGATCTACAGCTGCCTGAAAATGAGTAAAATATGGCTTTAACAGCCTGAAAAAGATGTCAAATATAATTTAGATTTACTTGGACATTTTAGCCTTTAATTTTAAAATCCTACATCAGATTGGTCCGATATTACCTGTGTGACACCATGGATATGTGATGTCTCACCCAGACTTGGAATGAAGCTGGCTTAACAGTATGATTCTGTTTTACGGTATCCTGAAAAAGAGTAAAATATGGCTTTAACAGCCTGACAAAGATGTCAAATACGCTTTAGATTTACTTGGACATTTTAGCCTTTGATTTTAAAATCCTACATCAGATTCGTACAATATTAACTGTGTGACACCATGGATATGTGATGTCTCACCCAGACTTGGAATGATGCTGGCTTAACAGGAGGATTCTGTTTTACAGTATCGTTGAACCAGCTTCATTCCAAGTCTGAGAGAAACATCACATATCCATGGTGTCACACAGTCAATATTGGACCATTCTGATGTAGGATTTTAAAATTAAAGGCTAAAATGTCCAAGTAAATCTACAGTATATTTGATATCTTTTTCATGCTGTTAAAGCCATATTTTAGTCTTTTTCAGGCAACTGTAGAACGGAATCCTCCTGTTAAGCCAGCTTGATTCCAAGTCTGGGTGAGACATCACATATCCATGGTGACACAACGGTAATATCGGACCATTCTGATGTAGGATTTTAAAATTAAAGGCTAAAATGTCCAAGTAAATCTACAGTATATTTGACATCTTTTTCAGGCTATTAAAGCCATATTTTACTCTTTTTCAGGAAACTGTAAACAGAATTGTCCTGTTAAGCCAGCTTGATTCCAAGTCTGGGTGAGACATCACATATCCATGGTGACACACAGTAATATCGGACCATTCTGATGTAGGATTTTAAAATTAAAGGCTAAAATGTCCAAGTAAATCTACAGTATATTTGACATTTTTTCAGGCTGTTAAAGCCATATTTTACTCTTTTTCAGGCAACTGTAAAACAGAATCCTCCTGTTAAACCAGCTTCATTCCAAGTCTGAGAGAAACATCACATATCCATGGTGTCACACAGTCAATATTGGACCATTCTGATGTAGGATTTTAAAATTAAAGGCTAAAATGTCCAAGTAAATCTACAGTATATTTGACATCTTTTTCAGGCTGTTAAAGCCATATTTTACTCTTTTTCAGGCAACTGTAGAACGGAATCCTCCTGTTAAACCAGCTTCATTCCAAGTCTGAGAGAAACATCACATATCCATGGTGTCACACAGTCAATATTGGACCATTCTGATGTAGGTTTTAAAATTAAAGGCTAAAATGTCCAAGTAAATCTACAGTATATTTGACATCTTTTTCAGGCTGTTAAAGCCATATTTTACTCTTTTTCAGGCAACTGTAGAACGGAATCCTCCTGTTAAACCAGCTTCATTCCAAGTCTGGGAGAACATCACATATCCATGGTGTCACACAGTAATATCGGACCATTCTGATGTAGGATTTTAAAATTAAAGGCTAAAATGTCCAAGTAAATCTACAGTATATTTGACATCTTTTTCAGGCTGTTAAAGCCATATTTTACTCTTTTTCAGGCAACTGTAGAACGGAATCCTCCTGTTAAACCAGCTTCATTCCAAGTCTGAGAGAACATCACATATCCATGGTGTCACACAGTAATATCGGACCATTCTGATGTAGGATTTTAAAATTAAAGGCTAAAATGTCCAAGTAAATCTACAGTATATTTGACATCTTTTTCAGGCTGTTAAAGCCATATTTTACTCTTTTTCAGGCAACTGTAGAACGGAATCCTCCTGTTAAACCAGCTTCATTCCAAGTCTGAGAGAAACATCACATATCCATGGTGTCACACAGTCAATATTGGACCATTCTGATGTAGGATTTTAAAATTAAAGGCTAAAATGTCCAAGTAAATCTACAGTATATTTGACATCTTTTTCAGGCTGTTAAAGCCATATTTTACTCTTTTTCAGGCAACTGTAGAACGGAATCCTCCTGTTAAACCAGCTTCATTCCAAGTCTGAGAGAAACATCACATATCCATGGTGTCACACAGTCAATATTGGACCATTCTGATGTAGGATTTTAAAATTAAAGGCTAAAATGTCCAAGTAAATCTACAGTATATTTGACATCTTTTTCAGGCTGTTAAAGCCATATTTTACTCTTTTTCAGGCAACTGTAGAACGGAATCCTCCTGTTAAACCAGCTTCATTCCAAGTCTGAGAGAAACATCACATATCCATGGTGTCACACAGTCAATATTGGACCATTCTGATGTAGGATTTTAAAATTAAAGGCTAAAATGTCCAAGTAAATCTACAGTATATTTGACATCTTTTTCAGGCTGTTAAAGCCATATTTTACTCTTTTTCAGGCAACTGTAGAACGGAATCCTCCTGTTAAACCAGCTTCATTCCAAGTCTGAGAGAAACATCACATATCCATGGTGTCACACAGTCAATATTGGACCATTCTGATGTAGGATTTTAAAATTAAAGGCTAAAATGTCCAAGTAAATCTACAGTATATTTGACATCTTTTTCAGGCTGTTAAAGCCATATTTTACTCTTTTTCAGGCAACTGTAGAACGGAATCCTCCTGTTAAACCAGCTTCATTCCAAGTCTGAGAGAAACATCACATATCCATGGTGTCACACAGTCAATATTGGACCATTCTGATGTAGGATTTTAAAATTAAAGGCTAAAATGTCCAAGTAAATCTACAGTATATTTGACATCTTTTTCAGGCTGTTAAAGCCATATTTTACTCTTTTTCAGGCAACTGTAGAACGGAATCCTCCTGTTAAACCAGCTTCATTCCAAGTCTGAGAGAAACATCACATATCCATGGTGTCACACAGTCAATATTGGACCATTCTGATGTAGGATTTTAAAATTAAAGGCTAAAATGTCCAAGTAAATCTACAGTATATTTGACATCTTTTTCAGGCTGTTAAAGCCATATTTTACTCTTTTTCAGGCAACTGTAGAACGGAATCCTCCTGTTAAACCAGCTTCATTCCAAGTCTGAGAGAAACATCACATATCCATGGTGTCACACAGTCAATATTGGACCATTCTGATGTAGGATTTTAAAATTAAAGGCTAAAATGTCCAAGTAAATCTACAGTATATTTGACATCTTTTTCAGGCTGTTAAAGCCATATTTTACTCTTTTTCAGGCAACTGTAGAACGGAATCCTCCTGTTAAACCAGCTTCATTCCAAGTCTGAGAGAAACATCACATATCCATGGTGTCACACAGTCAATATTGGACCATTCTGATGTAGGATTTTAAAATTAAAGGCTAAAATGTCCAAGTAAATCTACAGTATATTTGACATCTTTTTCAGGCTGTTAAAGCCATATTTTACTCTTTTTCAGGCAACTGTAGAACGGAATCCTCCTGTTAAACCAGCTTCATTCCAAGTCTGAGAGAAACATCACATATCCATGGTGTCACACAGTCAATATTGGACCATTCTGATGTAGGATTTTAAAATTAAAGGCTAAAATGTCCAAGTAAATCTACAGTATATTTGACATCTTTTTCAGGCTGTTAAAGCCATATTTTACTCTTTTTCAGGCAACTGTAGAACGGAATCCTCCTGTTAAACCAGCTTCATTCCAAGTCTGAGAGAAACATCACATATCCATGGTGTCACACAGTCAATATTGGACCATTCTGATGTAGGATTTTAAAATTAAAGGCTAAAATGTCCAAGTAAATCTACAGTATATTTGACATCTTTTTCAGGCTGTTAAAGCCATATTTTACTCTTTTTCAGGCAACTGTAGAACGGAATCCTCCTGTTAAACCAGCTTCATTCCAAGTCTGAGAGAAACATCACATATCCATGGTGTCACACAGTCAATATTGGACCATTCTGATGTAGGATTTTAAAATTAAAGGCTAAAATGTCCAAGTAAATCTACAGTATATTTGACATCTTTTTCAGGCTGTTAAAGCCATATTTTACTCTTTTTCAGGCAACTGTAGAACGGAATCCTCCTGTTAAACCAGCTTCATTCCAAGTCTGAGAGAAACATCACATATCCATGGTGTCACACAGTCAATATTGGACCATTCTGATGTAGGATTTTAAAATTAAAGGCTAAAATGTCCAAGTAAATCTACAGTATATTTGACATCTTTTTCAGGCTGTTAAAGCCATATTTTACTCTTTTTCAGGCAACTGTAGAACGGAATCCTCCTGTTAAACCAGCTTCATTCCAAGTCTGAGAGAAACATCACATATCCATGGTGTCACACAGTCAATATTGGACCATTCTGATGTAGGATTTTAAAATTAAAGGCTAAAATGTCCAAGTAAATCTACAGTATATTTGACATCTTTTTCAGGCTGTTAAAGCCATATTTTACTCTTTTTCAGGCAACTGTAGAACGGAATCCTCCTGTTAAACCAGCTTCATTCCAAGTCTGAGAGAAACATCACATATCCATGGTGTCACACAGTCAATATTGGACCATTCTGATGTAGGATTTTAAAATTAAAGGCTAAAATGTCCAAGTAAATCTACAGTATATTTGACATCTTTTTCAGGCTGTTAAAGCCATATTTTACTCTTTTTCAGGCAACTGTAGAACGGAATCCTCCTGTTAAACCAGCTTCATTCCAAGTCTGAGAGAAACATCACATATCCATGGTGTCACACAGTCAATATTGGACCATTCTGATGTAGGATTTTAAAATTAAAGGCTAAAATGTCCAAGTAAATCTACAGTATATTTGACATCTTTTTCAGGCTGTTAAAGCCATATTTTACTCTTTTTCAGGCAACTGTAGAACGGAATCCTCCTGTTAAACCAGCTTCATTCCAAGTCTGAGAGAAACATCACATATCCATGGTGTCACACAGTCAATATTGGACCATTCTGATGTAGGATTTTAAAATTAAAGGCTAAAATGTCCAAGTAAATCTACAGTATATTTGACATCTTTTTCAGGCTGTTAAAGCCATATTTTACTCTTTTTCAGGCAACTGTAGAACGGAATCCTCCTGTTAAACCAGCTTCATTCCAAGTCTGAGAGAAACATCACATATCCATGGTGTCACACAGTCAATATTGGACCATTCTGATGTAGGATTTTAAAATTAAAGGCTAAAATGTCCAAGTAAATCTACAGTATATTTGACATCTTTTTCAGGCTGTTAAAGCCATATTTTACTCTTTTTCAGGCAACTGTAGAACGGAATCCTCCTGTTAAACCAGCTTCATTCCAAGTCTGAGAGAAACATCACATATCCATGGTGTCACACAGTCAATATTGGACCATTCTGATGTAGGATTTTAAAATTAAAGGCTAAAATGTCCAAGTAAATCTACAGTATATTTGACATCTTTTTCAGGCTGTTAAAGCCATATTTTACTCTTTTTCAGGCAACTGTAGAACGGAATCCTCCTGTTAAACCAGCTTCATTCCAAGTCTGAGAGAAACATCACATATCCATGGTGTCACACAGTCAATATTGGACCATTCTGATGTAGGATTTTAAAATTAAAGGCTAAAATGTCCAAGTAAATCTACAGTATATTTGACATCTTTTTCAGGCTGTTAAAGCCATATTTTACTCTTTTTCAGGCAACTGTAGAACGGAATCCTCCTGTTAAACCAGCTTCATTCCAAGTCTGAGAGAAACATCACATATCCATGGTGTCACACAGTCAATATTGGACCATTCTGATGTAGGATTTTAAAATTAAAGGCTAAAATGTCCAAGTAAATCTACAGTATATTTGACATCTTTTTCAGGCTGTTAAAGCCATATTTTACTCTTTTTCAGGCAACTGTAGAACGGAATCCTCCTGTTAAACCAGCTTCATTCCAAGTCTGAGAGAAACATCACATATCCATGGTGTCACACAGTCAATATTGGACCATTCTGATGTAGGATTTTAAAATTAAAGGCTAAAATGTCCAAGTAAATCTACAGTATATTTGACATCTTTTTCAGGCTGTTAAAGCCATATTTTACTCTTTTTCAGGCAACTGTAGAACGGAATCCTCCTGTTAAACCAGCTTCATTCCAAGTCTGAGAGAAACATCACATATCCATGGTGTCACACAGTCAATATTGGACCATTCTGATGTAGGATTTTAAAATTAAAGGCTAAAATGTCCAAGTAAATCTACAGTATATTTGACATCTTTTTCAGGCTGTTAAAGCCATATTTTACTCTTTTTCAGGCAACTGTAGAACGGAATCCTCCTGTTAAACCAGCTTCATTCCAAGTCTGAGAGAAACATCACATATCCATGGTGTCACACAGTCAATATTGGACCATTCTGATGTAGGATTTTAAAATTAAAGGCTAAAATGTCCAAGTAAATCTACAGTATATTTGACATCTTTTTCAGGCTGTTAAAGCCATATTTTACTCTTTTTCAGGCAACTGTAGAACGGAATCCTCCTGTTAAACCAGCTTCATTCCAAGTCTGAGAGAAACATCACATATCCATGGTGTCACACAGTCAATATTGGACCATTCTGATGTAGGATTTTAAAATTAAAGGCTAAAATGTCCAAGTAAATCTACAGTATATTTGACATCTTTTTCAGGCTGTTAAAGCCATATTTTACTCTTTTTCAGGCAACTGTAGAACGGAATCCTCCTGTTAAACCAGCTTCATTCCAAGTCTGAGAGAAACATCACATATCCATGGTGTCACACAGTCAATATTGGACCATTCTGATGTAGGATTTTAAAATTAAAGGCTAAAATGTCCAAGTAAATCTACAGTATATTTGACATCTTTTTCAGGCTGTTAAAGCCATATTTTACTCTTTTTCAGGCAACTGTAGAACGGAATCCTCCTGTTAAACCAGCTTCATTCCAAGTCTGAGAGAAACATCACATATCCATGGTGTCACACAGTCAATATTGGACCATTCTGATGTAGGATTTTAAAATTAAAGGCTAAAATGTCCAAGTAAATCTACAGTATATTTGACATCTTTTTCAGGCTGTTAAAGCCATATTTTACTCTTTTTCAGGCAACTGTAGAACGGAATCCTCCTGTTAAACCAGCTTCATTCCAAGTCTGAGAGAAACATCACATATCCATGGTGTCACACAGTCAATATGGACCATTCTGATGTAGGATTTTAAAATTAAAGGCTAAAATGTCCAAGTAAATCTACAGTATATTTGACATCTTTTTCAGGCTGTTAAAGCCATATTTTACTCTTTTTCAGGCAACTGTAGAACGGAATCCTCCTGTTAAACCAGCTTCATTCCAAGTCTGAGAGAAACATCACATATCCATGGTGTCACACAGTCAATATTGGACCATTCTGATGTAGGATTTTAAAATTAAAGGCTAAAATGTCCAAGTAAATCTACAGTATATTTGACATCTTTTTCAGGCTGTTAAAGCCATATTTTACTCTTTTTCAGGCAACTGTAGAACGGAATCCTCCTGTTAAACCAGCTTCATTCCAAGTCTGAGAGAAACATCACATATCCATGGTGTCACACAGTCAATATTGGACCATTCTGATGTAGGATTTTAAAATTAAAGGCTAAAATGTCCAAGTAAATCTACAGTATATTTGACATCTTTTTCAGGCTGTTAAAGCCATATTTTACTCTTTTTCAGGCAACTGTAGAACGGAATCCTCCTGTTAAACCAGCTTCATTCCAAGTCTGAGAGAAACATCACATATCCATGGTGTCACACAGTCAATATTGGACCATTCTGATGTAGGATTTTAAAATTAAAGGCTAAAATGTCCAAGTAAATCTACAGTATATTTGACATCTTTTTCAGGCTGTTAAAGCCATATTTTACTCTTTTTCAGGCAACTGTAGAACGGAATCCTCCTGTTAAACCAGCTTCATTCCAAGTCTGAGAGAAACATCACATATCCATGGTGTCACACAGTCAATATGGACCATTCTGATGTAGGATTTTAAAATTAAAGGCTAAAATGTCCAAGTAAATCTACAGTATATTTGACATCTTTTTCAGGCTGTTAAAGCCATATTTTACTCTTTTTCAGGCAACTGTAGAACGGAATCCTCCTGTTAAACCAGCTTCATTCCAAGTCTGAGAGAAACATCACATATCCATGGTGTCACACAGTCAATATTGGACCATTCTGATGTAGGATTTTAAAATTAAAGGCTAAAATGTCCAAGTAAATCTACAGTATATTTGACATCTTTTTCAGGCTGTTAAAGCCATATTTTACTCTTTTTCAGGCAACTGTAGAACGGAATCCTCCTGTTAAACCAGCTTCATTCCAAGTCTGAGAGAAACATCACATATCCATGGTGTCACACAGTCAATATTGGACCATTCTGATGTAGGATTTTAAAATTAAAGGCTAAAATGTCCAAGTAAATCTACAGTATATTTGACATCTTTTTCAGGCTGTTAAAGCCATATTTTACTCTTTTTCAGGCAACTGTAGAACGGAATCCTCCTGTTAAACCAGCTTCATTCCAAGTCTGAGAGAAACATCACATATCCATGGTGTCACACAGTCAATATTGGACCATTCTGATGTAGGATTTTAAAATTAAAGGCTAAAATGTCCAAGTAAATCTACAGTATATTTGACATCTTTTTCAGGCTGTTAAAGCCATATTTTACTCTTTTTCAGGCAACTGTAGAACGGAATCCTCCTGTTAAACCAGCTTCATTCCAAGTCTGAGAGAAACATCACATATCCATGGTGTCACACAGTCAATATTGGACCATTCTGATGTAGGATTTTAAAATTAAAGGCTAAAATGTCCAAGTAAATCTACAGTATATTTGACATCTTTTTCAGGCTGTTAAAGCCATATTTTACTCTTTTTCAGGCAACTGTAGAACGGAATCCTCCTGTTAAACCAGCTTCATTCCAAGTCTGAGAGAAACATCACATATCCATGGTGTCACACAGTCAATATGGACCATTCTGATGTAGGATTTTAAAATTAAAGGCTAAAATGTCCAAGTAAATCTACAGTATATTTGACATCTTTTTCAGGCTGTTAAAGCCATATTTTACTCTTTTTCAGGCAACTGTAGAACGGAATCCTCCTGTTAAACCAGCTTCATTCCAAGTCTGAGAGAAACATCACATATCCATGGTGTCACACAGTCAATATTGGACCATTCTGATGTAGGATTTTAAAATTAAAGGCTAAAATGTCCAAGTAAATCTACAGTATATTTGACATCTTTTTCAGGCTGTTAAAGCCATATTTTACTCTTTTTCAGGCAACTGTAGAACGGAATCCTCCTGTTAAACCAGCTTCATTCCAAGTCTGAGAGAAACATCACATATCCATGGTGTCACACAGTCAATATTGGACCATTCTGATGTAGGATTTTAAAATTAAAGGCTAAAATGTCCAAGTAAATCTACAGTATATTTGACATCTTTTTCAGGCTGTTAAAGCCATATTTTACTCTTTTTCAGGCAACTGTAGAACGGAATCCTCCTGTTAAACCAGCTTCATTCCAAGTCTGAGAGAAACATCACATATCCATGGTGTCACACAGTCAATATTGGACCATTCTGATGTAGGATTTTAAAATTAAAGGCTAAAATGTCCAAGTAAATCTACAGTATATTTGACATCTTTTTCAGGCTGTTAAAGCCATATTTTACTCTTTTTCAGGCAACTGTAGAACGGAATCCTCCTGTTAAACCAGCTTCATTCCAAGTCTGAGAGAAACATCACATATCCATGGTGTCACACAGTCAATATTGGACCATTCTGATGTAGGATTTTAAAATTAAAGGCTAAAATGTCCAAGTAAATCTACAGTATATTTGACATCTTTTTCAGGCTGTTAAAGCCATATTTTACTCTTTTTCAGGCAACTGTAGAACGGAATCCTCCTGTTAAACCAGCTTCATTCCAAGTCTGAGAGAAACATCACATATCCATGGTGTCACACAGTCAATATTGGACCATTCTGATGTAGGATTTTAAAATTAAAGGCTAAAATGTCCAAGTAAATCTACAGTATATTTGACATCTTTTTCAGGCTGTTAAAGCCATATTTTACTCTTTTTCAGGCAACTGTAGAACGGAATCCTCCTGTTAAACCAGCTTCATTCCAAGTCTGAGAGAAACATCACATATCCATGGTGTCACACAGTCAATATTGGACCATTCTGATGTAGGATTTTAAAATTAAAGGCTAAAATGTCCAAGTAAATCTACAGTATATTTGACATCTTTTTCAGGCTGTTAAAGCCATATTTTACTCTTTTTCAGGCAACTGTAGAACGGAATCCTCCTGTTAAACCAGCTTCATTCCAAGTCTGAGAGAAACATCACATATCCATGGTGTCACACAGTCAATATTGGACCATTCTGATGTAGGATTTTAAAATTAAAGGCTAAAATGTCCAAGTAAATCTACAGTATATTTGACATCTTTTTCAGGCTGTTAAAGCCATATTTTACTCTTTTTCAGGCAACTGTAGAACGGAATCCTCCTGTTAAACCAGCTTCATTCCAAGTCTGAGAGAAACATCACATATCCATGGTGTCACACAGTCAATATTGGACCATTCTGATGTAGGATTTTAAAATTAAAGGCTAAAATGTCCAAGTAAATCTACAGTATATTTGACATCTTTTTCAGGCTGTTAAAGCCATATTTTACTCTTTTTCAGGCAACTGTAGAACGGAATCCTCCTGTTAAACCAGCTTCATTCCAAGTCTGAGAGAAACATCACATATCCATGGTGTCACACAGTCAATATTGGACCATTCTGATGTAGGATTTTAAAATTAAAGGCTAAAATGTCCAAGTAAATCTACAGTATATTTGACATCTTTTTCAGGCTGTTAAAGCCATATTTTACTCTTTTTCAGGCAACTGTAGAACGGAATCCTCCTGTTAAACCAGCTTCATTCCAAGTCTGAGAGAAACATCACATATCCATGGTGTCACACAGTCAATATTGGACCATTCTGATGTAGGATTTTAAAATTAAAGGCTAAAATGTCCAAGTAAATCTACAGTATATTTGACATCTTTTTCAGGCTGTTAAAGCCATATTTTACTCTTTTTCAGGCAACTGTAGAACGGAATCCTCCTGTTAAACCAGCTTCATTCCAAGTCTGAGAGAAACATCACATATCCATGGTGTCACACAGTCAATATTGGACCATTCTGATGTAGGATTTTAAAATTAAAGGCTAAAATGTCCAAGTAAATCTACAGTATATTTGACATCTTTTTCAGGCTGTTAAAGCCATATTTTACTCTTTTTCAGGCAACTGTAGAACGGAATCCTCCTGTTAAACCAGCTTCATTCCAAGTCTGAGAGAAACATCACATATCCATGGTGTCACACAGTCAATATTGGACCATTCTGATGTAGGATTTTAAAATTAAAGGCTAAAATGTCCAAGTAAATCTACAGTATATTTGACATCTTTTTCAGGCTGTTAAAGCCATATTTTACTCTTTTTCAGGCAACTGTAGAACGGAATCCTCCTGTTAAACCAGCTTCATTCCAAGTCTGAGAGAAACATCACATATCCATGGTGTCACACAGTCAATATTGGACCATTCTGATGTAGGATTTTAAAATTAAAGGCTAAAATGTCCAAGTAAATCTACAGTATATTTGACATCTTTTTCAGGCTGTTAACGCCATATTTTACTCTTTTTCAGGCAACTGTAGTACGGAATCCTCCTGTTAAACCCGCTTCATTCCAAGTCTGAGAGAAACATCACATATCCATGGTGTCACACAATCAATATTGGACCATTCTGATGTAGGATTTTAAAATTAAAGGCTAAAATGTCCAAGTAAATCTACAGTATATTTGACATCTTTTTCAGGCTGTTAAAGCCATATTTTACTCTTTTTCAGGCAACTGTAGAAAGGAATCCTCCTGTTAAACCAGCTTAATTCCAAGTCTGAGAGAAACATCACATATCCATGGTGTCACACAGTCACTATTGGACCATTCTGATGTAGGATTTTAAAATTAAAGGCTAAAATGTCCAAGTAAATCTACAGTGTATTTGACATCTTTTTCAGGCTGTTAAAGCCATATTTTACTCTTTTTCAGGCAACTGTAGAACGGAATCCTCCTGTTAAACCAGCTTCATTCCAAGTCTGAGAGAAACATCACATATCCATGGTGTCACACAGTCAATATTGGACCATTCTGATGTAGGATTTTAAAATTAAAGGCTAAAATGTCCAAGTAAATCTACAGTATATTTGACATCTTTTTCAGGCTGTTAAAGCCATATTTTACTCTTTTTCAGGCAACTGTAGAACGGAATCCTCCTGTTAAACCAGCTTCATTCCAAGTCTGAGAGAAACATCACATATCCATGGTGTCACACAGTCAATATTGGACCATTCTGATGTAGGATTTTAAAATTAAAGGCTAAAATGTCCAAGTAAATCTACAGTATATTTGACATCTTTTTCAGGCTGTTAAAGCCATATTTTACTCTTTTTCAGGCAACTGTAGAACGGAATCCTCCTGTTAAACCAGCTTCATTCCAAGTCTGAGAGAAACATCACATATCCATGGTGTCACACAGTCAATATGGACCATTCTGATGTAGGATTTTAAAATTAAAGGCTAAAATGTCCAAGTAAATCTACAGTATATTTGACATCTTTTTCAGGCTGTTAAAGCCATATTTTACTCTTTTTCAGGCAACTGTAGAACGGAATCCTCCTGTTAAACCAGCTTCATTCCAAGTCTGAGAGAAACATCACATATCCATGGTGTCACACAGTCAATATTGGACCATTCTGATGTAGGATTTTAAAATTAAAGGCTAAAATGTCCAAGTAAATCTACAGTATATTTGACATCTTTTTCAGGCTGTTAAAGCCATATTTTACTCTTTTTCAGGCAACTGTAGAACGGAATCCTCCTGTTAAACCAGCTTCATTCCAAGTCTGAGAGAAACATCACATATCCATGGTGTCACACAGTCAATATTGGACCATTCTGATGTAGGATTTTAAAATTAAAGGCTAAAATGTCCAAGTAAATCTACAGTATATTTGACATCTTTTTCAGGCTGTTAAAGCCATATTTTACTCTTTTTCAGGCAACTGTAGAACGGAATCCTCCTGTTAAACCAGCTTCATTCCAAGTCTGAGAGAAACATCACATATCCATGGTGTCACACAGTCAATATTGGACCATTCTGATGTAGGATTTTAAAATTAAAGGCTAAAATGTCCAAGTAAATCTACAGTATATTTGACATCTTTTTCAGGCTGTTAAAGCCATATTTTACTCTTTTTCAGGCAACTGTAGAACGGAATCCTCCTGTTAAACCAGCTTCATTCCAAGTCTGAGAGAAACATCACATATCCATGGTGTCACACAGTCAATATTGGACCATTCTGATGTAGGATTTTAAAATTAAAGGCTAAAATGTCCAAGTAAATCTACAGTATATTTGACATCTTTTTCAGGCTGTTAAAGCCATATTTTACTCTTTTTCAGGCAACTGTAGAACGGAATCCTCCTGTTAAACCAGCTTCATTCCAAGTCTGAGAGAAACATCACATATCCATGGTGTCACACAGTCAATATTGGACCATTCTGATGTAGGATTTTAAAATTAAAGGCTAAAATGTCCAAGTAAATCTACAGTATATTTGACATCTTTTTCAGGCTGTTAAAGCCATATTTTACTCTTTTTCAGGCAACTGTAGAACGGAATCCTCCTGTTAAACCAGCTTCATTCCAAGTCTGAGAGAAACATCACATATCCATGGTGTCACACAGTCAATATTGGACCATTCTGATGTAGGATTTTAAAATTAAAGGCTAAAATGTCCAAGTAAATCTACAGTATATTTGACATCTTTTTCAGGCTGTTAAAGCCATATTTTACTCTTTTTCAGGCAACTGTAGAACGGAATCCTCCTGTTAAACCAGCTTCATTCCAAGTCTGAGAGAAACATCACATATCCATGGTGTCACACAGTCAATATTGGACCATTCTGATGTAGGATTTTAAAATTAAAGGCTAAAATGTCCAAGTAAATCTACAGTATATTTGACATCTTTTTCAGGCTGTTAAAGCCATATTTTACTCTTTTTCAGGCAACTGTAGAACGGAATCCTCCTGTTAAACCAGCTTCATTCCAAGTCTGAGAGAAACATCACATATCCATGGTGTCACACAGTCAATATTGGACCATTCTGATGTAGGATTTTAAAATTAAAGGCTAAAATGTCCAAGTAAATCTACAGTATATTTGACATCTTTTTCAGGCTGTTAAAGCCATATTTTACTCTTTTTCAGGCAACTGTAGAACGGAATCCTCCTGTTAAACCAGCTTCATTCCAAGTCTGAGAGAAACATCACATATCCATGGTGTCACACAGTCAATATTGGACCATTCTGATGTAGGATTTTAAAATTAAAGGCTAAAATGTCCAAGTAAATCTACAGTATATTTGACATCTTTTTCAGGCTGTTAAAGCCATATTTTACTCTTTTTCAGGCAACTGTAGAACGGAATCCTCCTGTTAAACCAGCTTCATTCCAAGTCTGAGAGAAACATCACATATCCATGGTGTCACACAGTCAATATTGGACCATTCTGATGTAGGATTTTAAAATTAAAGGCTAAAATGTCCAAGTAAATCTACAGTATATTTGACATCTTTTTCAGGCTGTTAAAGCCATATTTTACTCTTTTTCAGGCAACTGTAGAACGGAATCCTCCTGTTAAACCAGCTTCATTCCAAGTCTGAGAGAAACATCACATATCCATGGTGTCACACAGTCAATATTGGACCATTCTGATGTAGGATTTTAAAATTAAAGGCTAAAATGTCCAAGTAAATCTACAGTATATTTGACATCTTTTTCAGGCTGTTAAAGCCATATTTTACTCTTTTTCAGGCAACTGTAGAACGGAATCCTCCTGTTAAACCAGCTTCATTCCAAGTCTGAGAGAAACATCACATATCCATGGTGTCACACAGTCAATATTGGACCATTCTGATGTAGGATTTTAAAATTAAAGGCTAAAATGTCCAAGTAAATCTACAGTATATTTGACATCTTTTTCAGGCTGTTAAAGCCATATTTTACTCTTTTTCAGGCAACTGTAGAACGGAATCCTCCTGTTAAACCAGCTTCATTCCAAGTCTGAGAGAAACATCACATATCCATGGTGTCACACAGTCAATATTGGACCATTCTGATGTAGGATTTTAAAATTAAAGGCTAAAATGTCCAAGTAAATCTACAGTATATTTGACATCTTTTTCAGGCTGTTAAAGCCATATTTTACTCTTTTTCAGGCAACTGTAGAACGGAATCCTCCTGTTAAACCAGCTTCATTCCAAGTCTGAGAGAAACATCACATATCCATGGTGTCACACAGTCAATATTGGACCATTCTGATGTAGGATTTTAAAATTAAAGGCTAAAATGTCCAAGTAAATCTACAGTATATTTGACATCTTTTTCAGGCTGTTAAAGCCATATTTTACTCTTTTTCAGGCAACTGTAGAACGGAATCCTCCTGTTAAACCAGCTTCATTCCAAGTCTGAGAGAAACATCACATATCCATGGTGTCACACAGTCAATATTGGACCATTCTGATGTAGGATTTTAAAATTAAAGGCTAAAATGTCCAAGTAAATCTACAGTATATTTGACATCTTTTTCAGGCTGTTAAAGCCATATTTTACTCTTTTTCAGGCAACTGTAGAACGGAATCCTCCTGTTAAACCAGCTTCATTCCAAGTCTGAGAGAAACATCACATATCCATGGTGTCACACAGTCAATATTGGACCATTCTGATGTAGGATTTTAAAATTAAAGGCTAAAATGTCCAAGTAAATCTACAGTATATTTGACATCTTTTTCAGGCTGTTAAAGCCATATTTTACTCTTTTTCAGGCAACTGTAGAACGGAATCCTCCTGTTAAACCAGCTTCATTCCAAGTCTGAGAGAAACATCACATATCCATGGTGTCACACAGTCAATATTGGACCATTCTGATGTAGGATTTTAAAATTAAAGGCTAAAATGTCCAAGTAAATCTACAGTATATTTGACATCTTTTTCAGGCTGTTAAAGCCATATTTTACTCTTTTTCAGGCAACTGTAGAACGGAATCCTCCTGTTAAACCAGCTTCATTCCAAGTCTGAGAGAAACATCACATATCCATGGTGTCACACAGTCAATATTGGACCATTCTGATGTAGGATTTTAAAATTAAAGGCTAAAATGTCCAAGTAAATCTACAGTATATTTGACATCTTTTTCAGGCTGTTAAAGCCATATTTTACTCTTTTTCAGGCAACTGTAGAACGGAATCCTCCTGTTAAACCAGCTTCATTCCAAGTCTGAGAGAAACATCACATATCCATGGTGTCACACAGTCAATATTGGACCATTCTGATGTAGGATTTTAAAATTAAAGGCTAAAATGTCCAAGTAAATCTACAGTATATTTGACATCTTTTTCAGGCTGTTAAAGCCATATTTTACTCTTTTTCAGGCAACTGTAGAACGGAATCCTCCTGTTAAACCAGCTTCATTCCAAGTCTGAGAGAAACATCACATATCCATGGTGTCACACAGTCAATATTGGACCATTCTGATGTAGGATTTTAAAATTAAAGGCTAAAATGTCCAAGTAAATCTACAGTATATTTGACATCTTTTTCAGGCTGTTAAAGCCATATTTTACTCTTTTTCAGGCAACTGTAGAACGGAATCCTCCTGTTAAACCAGCTTCATTCCAAGTCTGAGAGAAACATCACATATCCATGGTGTCACACAGTCAATATTGGACCATTCTGATGTAGGATTTTAAAATTAAAGGCTAAAATGTCCAAGTAAATCTACAGTATATTTGACATCTTTTTCAGGCTGTTAAAGCCATATTTTACTCTTTTTCAGGCAACTGTAGAACGGAATCCTCCTGTTAAACCAGCTTCATTCCAAGTCTGAGAGAAACATCACATATCCATGGTGTCACACAGTCAATATTGGACCATTCTGATGTAGGATTTTAAAATTAAAGGCTAAAATGTCCAAGTAAATCTACAGTATATTTGACATCTTTTTCAGGCTGTTAAAGCCATATTTTACTCTTTTTCAGGCAACTGTAGAACGGAATCCTCCTGTTAAACCAGCTTCATTCCAAGTCTGAGAGAAACATCACATATCCATGGTGTCACACAGTCAATATTGGACCATTCTGATGTAGGATTTTAAAATTAAAGGCTAAAATGTCCAAGTAAATCTACAGTATATTTGACATCTTTTTCAGGCTGTTAAAGCCATATTTTACTCTTTTTCAGGCAACTGTAGAACGGAATCCTCCTGTTAAACCAGCTTCATTCCAAGTCTGAGAGAAACATCACATATCCATGGTGTCACACAGTCAATATTGGACCATTCTGATGTAGGATTTTAAAATTAAAGGCTAAAATGTCCAAGTAAATCTACAGTATATTTGACATCTTTTTCAGGCTGTTAAAGCCATATTTTACTCTTTTTCAGGCAACTGTAGAACGGAATCCTCCTGTTAAACCAGCTTCATTCCAAGTCTGAGAGAAACATCACATATCCATGGTGTCACACAGTCAATATTGGACCATTCTGATGTAGGATTTTAAAATTAAAGGCTAAAATGTCCAAGTAAATCTACAGTATATTTGACATCTTTTTCAGGCTGTTAAAGCCATATTTTACTCTTTTTCAGGCAACTGTAGAACGGAATCCTCCTGTTAAACCAGCTTCATTCCAAGTCTGAGAGAAACATCACATATCCATGGTGTCACACAGTCAATATTGGACCATTCTGATGTAGGATTTTAAAATTAAAGGCTAAAATGTCCAAGTAAATCTACAGTATATTTGACATCTTTTTCAGGCTGTTAAAGCCATATTTTACTCTTTTTCAGGCAACTGTAGAACGGAATCCTCCTGTTAAACCAGCTTCATTCCAAGTCTGAGAGAAACATCACATATCCATGGTGTCACACAGTCAATATTGGACCATTCTGATGTAGGATTTTAAAATTAAAGGCTAAAATGTCCAAGTAAATCTACAGTATATTTGACATCTTTTTCAGGCTGTTAAAGCCATATTTTACTCTTTTTCAGGCAACTGTAGAACGGAATCCTCCTGTTAAACCAGCTTCATTCCAAGTCTGAGAGAAACATCACATATCCATGGTGTCACACAGTCAATATTGGACCATTCTGATGTAGGATTTTAAAATTAAAGGCTAAAATGTCCAAGTAAATCTACAGTATATTTGACATCTTTTTCAGGCTGTTAAAGCCATATTTTACTCTTTTTCAGGCAACTGTAGAACGGAATCCTCCTGTTAAACCAGCTTCATTCCAAGTCTGAGAGAAACATCACATATCCATGGTGTCACACAGTCAATATTGGACCATTCTGATGTAGGATTTTAAAATTAAAGGCTAAAATGTCCAAGTAAATCTACAGTATATTTGACATCTTTTTCAGGCTGTTAAAGCCATATTTTACTCTTTTTCAGGCAACTGTAGAACGGAATCCTCCTGTTAAACCAGCTTCATTCCAAGTCTGAGAGAAACATCACATATCCATGGTGTCACACAGTCAATATTGGACCATTCTGATGTAGGATTTTAAAATTAAAGGCTAAAATGTCCAAGTAAATCTACAGTATATTTGACATCTTTTTCAGGCTGTTAAAGCCATATTTTACTCTTTTTCAGGCAACTGTAGAACGGAATCCTCCTGTTAAACCAGCTTCATTCCAAGTCTGAGAGAAACATCACATATCCATGGTGTCACACAGTCAATATTGGACCATTCTGATGTAGGATTTTAAAATTAAAGGCTAAAATGTCCAAGTAAATCTACAGTATATTTGACATCTTTTTCAGGCTGTTAAAGCCATATTTTACTCTTTTTCAGGCAACTGTAGAACGGAATCCTCCTGTTAAACCAGCTTCATTCCAAGTCTGAGAGAAACATCACATATCCATGGTGTCACACAGTCAATATTGGACCATTCTGATGTAGGATTTTAAAATTAAAGGCTAAAATGTCCAAGTAAATCTACAGTATATTTGACATCTTTTTCAGGCTGTTAAAGCCATATTTTACTCTTTTTCAGGCAACTGTAGAACGGAATCCTCCTGTTAAACCAGCTTCATTCCAAGTCTGAGAGAAACATCACATATCCATGGTGTCACACAGTCAATATTGGACCATTCTGATGTAGGATTTTAAAATTAAAGGCTAAAATGTCCAAGTAAATCTACAGTATATTTGACATCTTTTTCAGGCTGTTAAAGCCATATTTTACTCTTTTTCAGGCAACTGTAGAACGGAATCCTCCTGTTAAACCAGCTTCATTCCAAGTCTGAGAGAAACATCACATATCCATGGTGTCACACAGTCAATATTGGACCATTCTGATGTAGGATTTTAAAATTAAAGGCTAAAATGTCCAAGTAAATCTACAGTATATTTGACATCTTTTTCAGGCTGTTAAAGCCATATTTTACTCTTTTTCAGGCAACTGTAGAACGGAATCCTCCTGTTAAACCAGCTTCATTCCAAGTCTGAGAGAAACATCACATATCCATGGTGTCACACAGTCAATATTGGACCATTCTGATGTAGGATTTTAAAATTAAAGGCTAAAATGTCCAAGTAAATCTACAGTATATTTGACATCTTTTTCAGGCTGTTAAAGCCATATTTTACTCTTTTTCAGGCAACTGTAGAACGGAATCCTCCTGTTAAACCAGCTTCATTCCAAGTCTGAGAGAAACATCACATATCCATGGTGTCACACAGTCAATATTGGACCATTCTGATGTAGGATTTTAAAATTAAAGGCTAAAATGTCCAAGTAAATCTACAGTATATTTGACATCTTTTTCAGGCTGTTAAAGCCATATTTTACTCTTTTTCAGGCAACTGTAGAACGGAATCCTCCTGTTAAACCAGCTTCATTCCAAGTCTGAGAGAAACATCACATATCCATGGTGTCACACAGTCAATATTGGACCATTCTGATGTAGGATTTTAAAATTAAAGGCTAAAATGTCCAAGTAAATCTACAGTATATTTGACATCTTTTTCAGGCTGTTAAAGCCATATTTTACTCTTTTTCAGGCAACTGTAGAACGGAATCCTCCTGTTAAACCAGCTTCATTCCAAGTCTGAGAGAAACATCACATATCCATGGTGTCACACAGTCAATATTGGACCATTCTGATGTAGGATTTTAAAATTAAAGGCTAAAATGTCCAAGTAAATCTACAGTATATTTGACATCTTTTTCAGGCTGTTAAAGCCATATTTTACTCTTTTTCAGGCAACTGTAGAACGGAATCCTCCTGTTAAACCAGCTTCATTCCAAGTCTGAGAGAAACATCACATATCCATGGTGTCACACAGTCAATATTGGACCATTCTGATGTAGGATTTTAAAATTAAAGGCTAAAATGTCCAAGTAAATCTACAGTATATTTGACATCTTTTTCAGGCTGTTAAAGCCATATTTTACTCTTTTTCAGGCAACTGTAGAACGGAATCCTCCTGTTAAACCAGCTTCATTCCAAGTCTGAGAGAAACATCACATATCCATGGTGTCACACAGTCAATATTGGACCATTCTGATGTAGGATTTTAAAATTAAAGGCTAAAATGTCCAAGTAAATCTACAGTATATTTGACATCTTTTTCAGGCTGTTAAAGCCATATTTTACTCTTTTTCAGGCAACTGTAGAACGGAATCCTCCTGTTAAACCAGCTTCATTCCAAGTCTGAGAGAAACATCACATATCCATGGTGTCACACAGTCAATATTGGACCATTCTGATGTAGGATTTTAAAATTAAAGGCTAAAATGTCCAAGTAAATCTACAGTATATTTGACATCTTTTTCAGGCTGTTAAAGCCATATTTTACTCTTTTTCAGGCAACTGTAGAACGGAATCCTCCTGTTAAACCAGCTTCATTCCAAGTCTGAGAGAAACATCACATATCCATGGTGTCACACAGTCAATATGGACCATTCTGATGTAGGATTTTAAAATTAAAGGCTAAAATGTCCAAGTAAATCTACAGTATATTTGACATCTTTTTCAGGCTGTTAAAGCCATATTTTACTCTTTTTCAGGCAACTGTAGAACGGAATCCTCCTGTTAAACCAGCTTCATTCCAAGTCTGAGAGAAACATCACATATCCATGGTGTCACACAGTCAATATTGGACCATTCTGATGTAGGATTTTAAAATTAAAGGCTAAAATGTCCAAGTAAATCTACAGTATATTTGACATCTTTTTCAGGCTGTTAAAGCCATATTTTACTCTTTTTCAGGCAACTGTAGAACGGAATCCTCCTGTTAAACCAGCTTCATTCCAAGTCTGAGAGAAACATCACATATCCATGGTGTCACACAGTCAATATTGGACCATTCTGATGTAGGATTTTAAAATTAAAGGCTAAAATGTCCAAGTAAATCTACAGTATATTTGACATCTTTTTCAGGCTGTTAAAGCCATATTTTACTCTTTTTCAGGCAACTGTAGAACGGAATCCTCCTGTTAAACCAGCTTCATTCCAAGTCTGAGAGAAACATCACATATCCATGGTGTCACACAGTCAATATTGGACCATTCTGATGTAGGATTTTAAAATTAAAGGCTAAAATGTCCAAGTAAATCTACAGTATATTTGACATCTTTTTCAGGCTGTTAAAGCCATATTTTACTCTTTTTCAGGCAACTGTAGAACGGAATCCTCCTGTTAAACCAGCTTCATTCCAAGTCTGAGAGAAACATCACATATCCATGGTGTCACACAGTCAATATTGGACCATTCTGATGTAGGATTTTAAAATTAAAGGCTAAAATGTCCAAGTAAATCTACAGTATATTTGACATCTTTTTCAGGCTGTTAAAGCCATATTTTACTCTTTTTCAGGCAACTGTAGAACGGAATCCTCCTGTTAAACCAGCTTCATTCCAAGTCTGAGAGAAACATCACATATCCATGGTGTCACACAGTCAATATTGGACCATTCTGATGTAGGATTTTAAAATTAAAGGCTAAAATGTCCAAGTAAATCTACAGTATATTTGACATCTTTTTCAGGCTGTTAAAGCCATATTTTACTCTTTTTCAGGCAACTGTAGAACGGAATCCTCCTGTTAAACCAGCTTCATTCCAAGTCTGAGAGAAACATCACATATCCATGGTGTCACACAGTCAATATTGGACCATTCTGATGTAGGATTTTAAAATTAAAGGCTAAAATGTCCAAGTAAATCTACAGTATATTTGACATCTTTTTCAGGCTGTTAAAGCCATATTTTACTCTTTTTCAGGCAACTGTAGAACGGAATCCTCCTGTTAAACCAGCTTCATTCCAAGTCTGAGAGAAACATCACATATCCATGGTGTCACACAGTCAATATTGGACCATTCTGATGTAGGATTTTAAAATTAAAGGCTAAAATGTCCAAGTAAATCTACAGTATATTTGACATCTTTTTCAGGCTGTTAAAGCCATATTTTACTCTTTTTCAGGCAACTGTAGAACGGAATCCTCCTGTTAAACCAGCTTCATTCAAGTCTGAGAGAAACATCACATATCCATGGTGTCACACAGTCAATATTGGACCATTCTGATGTAGGATTTTAAAATTAAAGGCTAAAATGTCCAAGTAAATCTACAGTATATTTGACATCTTTTTCAGGCTGTTAAAGCCATATTTTACTCTTTTTCAGGCAACTGTAGAACGGAATCCTCCTGTTAAACCAGCTTCATTCCAAGTCTGAGAGAAACATCACATATCCATGGTGTCACACAGTCAATATTGGACCATTCTGATGTAGGATTTTAAAATTAAAGGCTAAAATGTCCAAGTAAATCTACAGTATATTTGACATCTTTTTCAGGCTGTTAAAGCCATATTTTACTCTTTTTCAGGCAACTGTAGAACGGAATCCTCCTGTTAAACCAGCTTCATTCCAAGTCTGAGAGAAACATCACATATCCATGGTGTCACACAGTCAATATTGGACCATTCTGATGTAGGATTTTAAAATTAAAGGCTAAAATGTCCAAGTAAATCTACAGTATATTTGACATCTTTTTCAGGCTGTTAAAGCCATATTTTACTCTTTTTCAGGCAACTGTAGAACGGAATCCTCCTGTTAAACCAGCTTCATTCCAAGTCTGAGAGAAACATCACATATCCATGGTGTCACACAGTCAATATTGGACCATTCTGATGTAGGATTTTAAAATTAAAGGCTAAAATGTCCAAGTAAATCTACAGTATATTTGACATCTTTTTCAGGCTGTTAAAGCCATATTTTACTCTTTTTCAGGCAACTGTAGAACGGAATCCTCCTGTTAAACCAGCTTCATTCCAAGTCTGAGAGAAACATCACATATCCATGGTGTCACACAGTCAATATTGGACCATTCTGATGTAGGATTTTAAAATTAAAGGCTAAAATGTCCAAGTAAATCTACAGTATATTTGACATCTTTTTCAGGCTG
Organism: Percina caprodes; assembly: GCA_013375575.1. NCBI lineage: Eukaryota > Metazoa > Chordata > Actinopteri > Perciformes > Percidae > Percina > Percina caprodes. Next base: position 109 of record JABXJD010000254.1, on the reverse strand, counting down.
TTAAAGCCATATTTTACTCTTTTCAGGCAACTGTAGAACGGAATCCTCCTGTTAAACCAGCTTCATTCCAAGTCTGAGAGAAACATCACATATCCATGGTGTCACATTT
>JABXJD010002218.1:0-58961 GCA_013375575.1 Percina caprodes | reverse complement strand
ATACATGTTGCATAATACAATGCGGAACAGCTTCACTGTGTGGTGATGCTTGTAACAAGCTTCTGGCCAAGTCGTTACAAGCTGCTGGCAAGTATAATGGATGTCAGTCGAGAGAAGAAAGGAATGTGTGTGTGTGTGTGTGTGTGTGTGTGTGTGTGTGTGTGTGTGTGTGTGTGTGTGTGTGTGGGGGCTATGGCTATGGCTATTCGGAGGGTATTTTGGTTTGCATTTGACCCACTTATTCACAAATGACTGCAGGAAGTCTGAGCAGAGAACATTAATGTACACTTCCTCTATTCAGTAATTCCTAGTAACACTGATAGGAAACTCCTCTCCAAAGAAAATACCAGCCACCAGTTTTCTGACTAAAGGTGAAAACCGCACTGCTCCTGTCATACCTCTAGATTTCGCATAACAGCCTACTGTTATGATGAGATAGACAGGAAGGAGGGGAAAACACCTCATCACACAACCTTAACATGCAGGCAAGACTGTTGCTGTGCATATGTCTAGTTTCTTTATTTAGCTTTACATGTAAGTGTGTCTATTCATAACCTACTTGGTCTGATCACAGAAAAAAAAAAAAAAACATCTACATGTAGCCCGGGCCAAACTGAGTACTGGCAGCCACCTCAGTCTCTGGACTCATCAACAGGTGGACTCCCAAATCCTCTCAACGAAAAGGTCAATTTGAGCCTAGCCATCACATAGTTTCCGTCGGTGCTGCAATCGTGTCACTTTGGGACTTTCATTTCTGTCATTTCCTACAGGATAATTCACCCCTGTGAAAGAAAGATGTCAGGCTGTTATTTTACTCTGTTCACCATATTCTCATGTGACAAGCTGATGTAATAGAGCAGGAGGTTACGGTGACCTTAGCCAGTGGCCTTTTTACAATGACGTACAATTTGTGAAATGGGAACATGATGCAAAAGTGTCAGGATACACCAGGGGCACATCCCAGGGGGTACATTGTGGAGTAGCGTACTTACTTTCTTGTAAAAATTGAAATTATGATTTGGTTAAAACCCATTTTTTGAACTTGTCTGTTAGGGGGAAAGTAAGCACTCAAGGCAGATCTTAGATATCTGTCATTATGATGGGATGATTCAATCCAATTTACTGTTTCAATGGCTGTGCTACCGTCCTCGTGGATAGCCCGCCTCAACGGTTGTAATTGGTGCCTCAAAATGGAGAAATTGGAAATAGGCTCTTGGCCAGACTGACTTGCAAAGCAAATCTCAAATTTGCCGGAAGTTAGTCAGGGTTTTCCCAGGCTAAGAGATGTCACCTATTTTTATACCACAATGCAACATGATCACAGACAGTTCAGCCTGAGATTGGGGTGTGTTATGCTAGAAGCGTCTAATGTAGCCTCTAGCTTCCAGCGAAAGTGAAAACCGTCTACAGAGAGAGCTCACTTCTTTCAAACTCCCACATTTTATTTTATTTTCAAACTTGTAGTCTTCAGCTCCAACTGACACTGACTCAAGTGTCGTCACTGAGGCAATTTATTAGATTTCATACTCCCTCTGGAGCCACAAAAGGCTTTATACAACTTTTTCACATGTGCAGTGGTAGCCTCTCATACGTGTAAACAGACTTTAATGTGTAAAATTGGAGTTCCTCTTTACGTTCAGATCAGCACAGATACGAAGAACAACAGCCTACAGACAGAAAAGTAAAAGCAGTAATGAAACCACAATGAATGAAGATGTAGCACTTGTAGAAGCTGTACGGACCACAAAACATCCTCTGTGTTGTATGTTTTACAGATGTCTTTAGTGGTCAATTTTCAGTTTTGTGTGTGCGCATGCTTACTGGTGACACACTCTAATCAGATGATTTGTCTTTTTTTTTTTCTTCAGGGTTTGCCTTCCTGTCCCACCATCTGTTTTAATGGCAACAAAGGGGTAAGAAGAACTGTTCGACCTGTTTACATATCCTAATTCAATAATGTCATCTCATGCTTGAAAGCTGTTAAATGTAATTGTTTCTCTTTTTTGTGTCTCTCTCTCCTTCATGTCACAGAGAATCACCATTCCTTGCTCAGAGAATAGAGATGAATTGAGGACATTCACCTTTGGCGTGACCAACATCGCCCGTGATAATCCAAATGGAAGCTTTGACTGTGTCCAACAGCTCAACACTGGGTAAAACACAACAAAAAATTATATAAAATGCAGAATCATTTGACATTTTTTGAATATGGGTTAGATTAATTCTGTAATAGTTAGATCTGAAGGCTAACCTTGATCAGATGGTAAGGTTCAAAATTAAATTGGAAAGCAGGCGACAATGTCATTAAAAAAAGCTAGGGGAGACCATTATGTGCTAAATTCAAAACTTACTCATCAGTGTTGTAGGCATGTTCGGTGCACAGTGATTATGTTTGCTTACTAAGAGTTAACTGAGCTTCTGGAAGAGTTTCAATATTTGAAAATGTCTCCGCCCCCCTACTGCTGTTTGAAAGTCACCCTGCTGGTAAGATCTTTCTGCCAGACTCTTTTAAATGCCAGAAAACCCAGGGTGTTCTGACTGTCCAGGTCTAAGAAGACTGGAAATGTAGAGAAGTGAGTTTAATAAATGCCAAGAGTTGTGAAAAATTACGGAAGTATTCATCAAATCTACTGTTTGAATCTTGACACAAACACAAAAGCATCCTACATCTAACTGAACACTACTAAAACATCAGTCAAACAGAGACGCACTCAAACACATATTGTCAAAAATTTCACATAGATAACGCAGGGAAGGAGTTCTGAAAGTTCTGTCAGATTGCTGTCTTAACTCGTTGCCGCCCCCCCCCCCTTTCAGTGCTGCTGAGGAGCTGTCATGTCTCGGGGTGATTCAGAAAAAGATGACAGTCAACGCAACAGATGACTCGTACGATAAGGCTCGACAGAGCATGGCCCAAGCTGAGGAGGAGACACGCAGCCGGGGGGCCATTGTCATCAAACACGGGGGGCGCTTCCAGGGTAGGAAACACAGGCACACTCAAAATCTAGAGACTGCTTGGTTATGCAAGAACCAACTCCAGCACAGGAATAAGACTGGCCTGAAGACAAATGTGTACTGTGCAGATAAAATACAAGCCACAGTCAGCCATATTGCATTGGTTGCCGTAGCAACACATTTTGAAACTAGTGACATGGTAACAGTCAGTCTTTATTTATTTTTTTGTCGATTTCTACTTTCTAATTTCTACTACACTATACTTTCTATATAGCACACATTCATGTACAGAAGTGTATGTATGTATGTATGTGTATATATATATATATATATATATATATATATATATATATATATATATTAATTAAACTGAGTCTCCACGAACAGAGGAGAATACAGAGGCTGTATTCTGTAAAACATGCTTACCAAAATATACATTCACATGATAAAACCAGGGGTTTAGCTTTTTTCTGTCACCGCTGTCTTTCTTCTTCTAACCACCAAACCACCACTTCCTTCTAAACAGATATTTTAGCCACCGTCATCTTGTTTCAGTAAATTCACTCACTCACTCACTCACTCACTCACTCACTCACTCACTCACTCACTCTATTTTCGATGATTTTGTCAGTTCAGAGGAAGCCTGAACAAACACTTCCTCACTCACTACATGCTTGTGCAACTATATTAGATGGCAGCTTTTGCTTACCGAGACATGTGAATGCTTGTATCCCTATTGGGGTTTTCTTAGAGGTGAAATGACGTCTTTTCTCTTTTTATCCATAATTCTGCCACATGACAAAAATGGCAATCCTCCGATGCCACTTCCTCTGGTGTCTGATCTTGCCAGATCTAGGCTCTTTTTTAACAGTGGTTTTTAAACATTTATTACCCGGAGTTACGTTCATCCTAGTCACTTTCTAACCGTGCAACATTTTAAGAAAAAACCACAAAACTACAGCACAAGTTACCTTACCTTTTTGATGATGATTATCTCAGCCATGTTCAAGCATATGTTTGATTTCTATTGCACATGCTGCTTTTTATTTGAGATTTCCTCCCCACTTGCAGGCAAGAAGGTAACGGTGCGAGCCCCGGCCCCTGCGCTGGCCAGCCTGACCAAGCCCCGGCAATCTTCCCAGTCTCTCCTCAGCAACGTTAAGAGGCGTGTCCAAGTTGGCGTGTCCAAGCCAAAGAAGGGTGCCTGGGCTTTAAACAGGAAGAGCGCCGTGGGCGACATGCAGGAGAGGCCGCTCAGGAGAGAGTAACACATCTGCTGGCTCTGAGGCCATACAAGAGGCCTGAGCTCATCCTGAGGCTGCAGAAAGATGGACTGACAGCAGGAGACAAAGACATGCTGGACTCTGTACTGGTGGAGGTAATTTATTCTCCTTTTAGCCCCAATAAGTGCAGGTCTCATTAAAAGTAGTAGAAGAACCATTTTGGAGCTTTAGAGACAAACACAAGGGCTGTCATTTTGCAATTTATTTTTTAAATTTATTATCTTTAGCTATGACACTAGTTTATATCGACGATGTTTCATTTACAGGATTATATTTATCTTTTTTTGAGTGAAATTCATTCTCATCACATACTCGACTGCACATTTTCCACCAAAAAAGTTCTTTCCTGAGGCTATTTTGCAAGCAGCACCGTTGCTGCGTCTGGGGCTTAGCTCCGCCCAAGATGATTGTGATTGGTTTAAAGAAATGCCAATAAACCAGAGCTCGTTTTGTTCATATCCAGGAATGTTGTGTGGACTAACTAGACCTTCCTCCGCAGTGCTGTGGAGATAGGTCCGGCAATGCGAGACTATTATGATGTCAGAATCAGAAGCATTATATGGACACTTTTTACACAGTAGTGACATGATGTCACCCTGAAAACAATTTAAACAGATCAAGACAATGAATTTGTTCTCTGAAGATATGTCTTTTCTCACCTGCTTTATTTTTGTGTGTGTATTTGCACACAGGTTGGCCAGCTCAATAGTCGAGACAACACATTTGTTCTAAAGGACGGTCTGTATAAAGAGCTGCACAAGGACTGGCCAGGCTACACCTCAGGAGACCAGCAGCTTCTGAAACGAATCCTTGTTAGGTAACACAAGATTCTGAGACACTTGCCACCTTGTTCATAGTGTGAAAATATCTTCCATTCACCTAGAAGGAAAGAATATATTTAAATTATGAAATAAGTTATTTTAACAAAGGAATATTGCAGGAAATGTGGGGCCCTTAGATGCTAGTACTTTCAAGGCTTTGTTTGCATTTCCACAGCATCTCGCAAACTTAATTTGAATTTTATTTATTTATTTGCACAATACAATCAATGCAACAGAAACGCAACAAGTAAAAACCGTTAAAATAAAAATTTAAAGATTGTGCAGGTGACATTAAGAAAACCCCTAGGGGCTTTAAAGAAGGACTCTCACCAAATGGAAGAGAAGAAAGAGAGGGAAAAAAAAGTATAATAACCAATTACAAGAGTTCTAAAATCTACAAATTTAACACAAGTAACAACTGGATTTTAAATATAAGCTGTTTTATGTAGCCAACCTTAGGCTACATAAAACCACAAAGGCATGCAATAAATGACCAGAATAAAAGATTAAATGTGTGTGTGTGTGTGTGTGTGTGTGTGTGTGTGTGTGCGCGCAGTTGTGAGAGAACTGTGCAGATAATACAGTACTATATATGCAAAACAAAGTGTATCTTTTGTAAAAATTGTTTATGTATCACCTTCCTATTACTGTACAGGAGACTGTTTCAACCCCAACAGAACCTCACCGTTCCTGAGGGCCAGGTCAGTCCACTGCGAGACACCCCCAACTCCTCCCCAGCGCAACGTCCAAAACCGTCCCTGCCAGAGGAATACACTGACCCTTTGGCGAGTAAGAAGCCGAGGATATCCCGCTTGTCTGGCAAAGCAGCCAGTGACACGTCAAGAGTGAGGCCGTCTGAGCAAGCAGCTGATAAAGACGCCACAGAAGCGACACAAAATGACGAGCAAAGAAACTTGCTTGATCCTCGAAAGCTTTTTGACTCCTTGTCAACAGTCTGTCAGCAGGAAGCAGAAGTGGTCAAGAGGCTACAACAAACTCCCTGTGCTCAGGAGGGACATGTAGCAGCAGCCCCCCCGCAACCCAACTCTGATCGCTCCCCGTCCCCTCTCATAGTGCCTGATCTAAGCAGACACACAATCAAAAGGAAGAAGAGCAAACACAAGCACAGAGATCAGGTGAGACAACCCCTTTTTATTTAGTGTCATAGGCTTTCCGTGTCACGAGGTGCATTGGTAACTGGGATTTTGTTTTTGTTTGTCAAGGAGAAGGATAGGTGGAGAGGCAGGAAGGAACGGAGAAAAGATTCAGAGGACCCAAACAGTGGAGTCTCGGTGGACTGCTTAGGTGAGCGCTGTTAGCGGTTGATGAGTCACTTAAAGAGTCAGTTGTTTAGGCTTTTCAAATGGTTTGACATTGTTTCTTTTTTTCTTCCAGAGCCAAGGGAAATGTTGTTTGACTCCAGTGTGCTTCAAGCAGACCATGACACAACAGACTATCTACTGTAAGCACACCTGTTATTAGTTCTTGTGTGTGTGTGTCTGCACCAAAAATGCCCCCCCCCCCCTTTTTTTTTTTGCAGTTCAAAACTTCTGCAGGTTGTTAACATGGCATGCTGTAGGTGGGGATTTTACAGATCTGATCATCGAGTCCTTTTTTATGTTCTCTGCACAGGAAGTACACAGCGATTTGCTGTCAGGACCAGAGACAGAAGTACAAGCAGGACTTTAACACGGAGTACAGCGAGTACAGAGACTTACATGCTCGTATTGACGGAGTGACGCGGCAGTTCATGGAGCTCGACACGCAGCTCAAACGGCTACATCACGAATCTCATAAATACAAGGTAAAAAAAACCATGAAGACATTGACTACTGTTCAATAAGGTCCAAAACCCGGTTTGACTATGAGACCCTGTTAAATTACTTAAGCCTTAGAGGGATTTTTAAAGAGATAATCCGCATAAAATCAGTTTAGAGCAACGCTCATCCCCTGCATTTTCCAGTCTTTATTTCATAAAAATAATAAATGATAAATCCACTATATTCTGTCATATGATCTGTGGTTGCACCAGAGGTAACACATAAAGTCATATGTTTGCAAAATAATAATTATAATAATAATAATTTTTAGAGCATACTGAATCCTAAAGAAAATCCCTAGTTCAGTACCCCGAGAAAACATTTTTATTCTGAAATTGTAACCTTAAATGGTGCTTCTTAGGATATTATTCTTACTGTAGAATTTAAGGCACCTAAACATCAATGTGTGTCAATATGTCATTAATTTTCCATTGTTACATTAAAGGCGCCCTGTTGAGTTTTCTTATGAACAAAAAAAAGTTATGTTTACATTCACTGTTTGTTCTTGAGCTCTAACAAATGTGTTGAATGCATTACCTTCCTCATAAAATATTTGCAAAGCCAACAAACGTGGAAGTTATATAAATGTCTACTTGTATTAATTCCTTCTATTCCTCTTACAGACGGTTCGTAATCAGATTCTTCAAGAATATCGCAAAATTAAAAAGGTAACAACTTTCTTAAGACTTAATTCCAAAATTAAGATTCCACTTCTTGCTTTTGCTCTTCAAAAATTAAGTTTTTTTTTTTTTGTCTCTTTAGTCTAACCCTAACTACAGCCAGGATAAGACTCACTGTGAATATCTACACAACAAACTGGCCCACATCAAGAAGCTTATATCAGCGTACGACCAACAACAACTCTGACTGTGAGACGAGTGAACTTGATGACATTAATCACCCTGAGGCACGGGTGACGGGAGGTTCACGCTGCTGGATGCCATCGAGCTGGAAATCTATGGTCTTTATGCTAAACGATGTCTCACACGTGCGAAGTAGGGCCGAGGTTGGGAGTTTGTGAATAGCAGTTATGATACGCTGTGAAAAGCTGGCCTATAATATGAGATCATTTTTTACAAGATGGAAAATCTTCTTTGAACTCCTGTCCCTCTATTTCATGAGACAAGTGACTAGGAGAGGGATAAGTAGGTCAAAAGTTGCAAACACACACTCACATACTGACGTTCATCAGTCTGATGATAGATGTCCAACACTGAAATGTCGCATATACATGTGTTTTGGCAGGATAGACAGTATGCTGGAGTGTGTTTGCCACTTTTGACCTACTCATCATCCCTCTCCTACAAACCTGTCTCATGAAATAGATGTGCAATGTATTCCTCTGTTCTAAATCTCCTTTGGAAAGGAATGGTTCAACCAATTGGTTGCCACAACAGTGACATGATACTGCCAAGGACACATGGAGTAACTATAGTTTTTACTGAGGCTTCTTACTTGAAGCCAAAAGTAAGCTCTTACTCTTGCACACAGATACAGTTACATGTGGAGATGAGGTGCTAAGACTAAAAACATTTGTAGATTCTCATAACACATTTTAGTTTTGTTTGTGAATCAAATCAATTTGGGTATTTGCTTTTGTATTCTGTTAGACATGTCAGCATTAACGATTAGGCAAAACCATGAGATAACTGCACGCTGTACATACCCAGACAGCTCATATGAATGGCAGCTGGGATGCAGATGTGCACATCCTGAGAAGACCTCAGTTCTGTAGGTTTGATATCAGTGTTGTTGTGTCAGTACATCTCAGTTCAGGCCTGATCTGCTCAGTAATGACTTCTGAAAGTATTGCCAGTGCCTGAAATGTTTTGTTATTCTGGGCTGGTTTTATAGTATGCCACTGGTGTTCCCTCATGTGGCTTTCCTGGATCACAAAAGACTGTTATGTTAAACAAAATGTGAACTTGAAGTTGTATTCAGGGAATTTACAGTATGAGCATCAGTAAAACTGTAACTGATAACTGGTTTTAGTTATCCGAGTACTGTAAGTTAAGGAGTCATTGTTACTTTAGGCCGAGATGATGAAGAATTAAGAAATAAAAAGATTTTATTGCATGCTTTGTACTTTACAGAATGCATGAGAAATAAATCGGAAGTTTTGTCAGTTTTAAATAAATAAATTTGTATTCATTTTGTATGAACTTTCTTATTTATAATGATTTTCTTTAACAAGGTTAGTCTGTATGTATATTGGATTGAAACAGTAGGTATGCCAGACATTTCTTGACCATTTTCATTAGTACAATTCAAATCCTAGTTCAATTATAACCCATTTCAAGAAAACTGTCTGAGGAAGATTTAAATCAAGCTAAATATAGTTTTTTTGCAGCACTGGGGAAGGACAGATTATCCATCGCGATGAAGTAAAAAGTGAGTAAAGAACTATTTTCTCTGAAATCTCAAGTGAAGTGAATATTTTTCACAGTCTTCATTGGCTGACCGGTGATGACGAAGGTCTCACAGCGATTGGTTCAATCTAAAAGACGGCTTCTCATTGGTCCATTGTCATCTCCATGACCTTTCACCCACGTCAACCACAGCAGCGTCCTGCTAGTTGTAAACATTACTGCAGCTAACTTAACTGCTCTTGAACTTTGCGACAACTTTCGCACTGAGATATGACACGAAAAAAAATGACACACGGACAGAAGAATGCTGGTTGTTAGGTGAACGTTTATGGTAAGTAAATAAATATATTGCCCGCTAATTTCTTGTCAAACAGTGTGCTAATCGAGCTAAGCTGACTGCAATGACAGCTCCATCAGCTTTTAGCTCTCAATAAATTAACCGTTTATTGTGGCGAAAACAGCGATGAAAAGCAATAGTAGTTAATTAACCTGGACGGTAAGTGCGTTATTCTCGGGGAAGCTGCTTGTGAACGGATTCTTTTCAACTAAGTGCAATAACATTAACGTTAAATTCAGAGAACACTCAAGTATGATGACCCATTCCCCTTATAAAACAGCATAGACCAGTTTAGACCAGCAGGGTTAACGTTACTCCTTGAATCATGTAAAAACAACATTTCACAATGTAATGTAAAGAGATACAAAGTGGCCAGGCCAGGGGAATGTGTCTAATTTGATGTAGAAGATTGAAATGAACTGTCCTGAAATAGAACAAACGTCAAATCCCACATTCAGATATATCAATATATTTATTTTCTGAATGTATTAACTTACAGAGAATATTTGTGTCCACGCGTGAAAGAAACAGATAAATAAATCTTATTATTTTTGTTCAGGCATCTCCATGAAAGCATAGACCGGCTATGAGGATGTTCTCTCTAACAGAACATTTTGAAATTCAGACACCAAAAATGAAGATTTAAAATTCACACCATCCAAAGTCCAGATGACCAACTGCAACTTGCAATTTGTAATTTCTATTTGTGACACCCTTCCTCAATGCATATATTGACATCAGATTCTCGTAGTTTTCCAAGTCCTTCCAGAACTTTTCAGTATGTGGACAGCTAATGAATACATTTGTTCAGATCACATCAGTTCAGACTGTTATTGTCCCTCAATGGGAAATTTGATATGCAATAGAGGGCAACACCACAAACACAACATACAAGGACATTTATCACAGCAGGTACAGAAAACAACAAAATAGAAAAGGGTGATCTGTTTGTTAAAAGTATCAAACCATTCTTATGGGAGCCATGACAAAGTTCTCTCACAATGCAGTCAAGGCTTAGTGTAAATTAAGCGCTGTTATTGCACAAAAGGGAGAATTTTGGGAGAACGAATTCTTCCAAGAGTCAGTGGTTGGGGCTGGCTAAGATTGACACTGCCTTCTGCAAAAAACCTGAAAAATCTGTCTAGACTCATATTGTCCAATACAGGAGGACAGTACTTTAAGACTACATAGCATTAGCTTGCTTACTAACATACATTAGCTACAAAGCTGACAAATGAGTAGGGATATGTAGTTTAGTTGTAATTTACTCAGGTGCTCCACATAGCTAGTCCCAACTCCATACCAGGTAAATAAGAATTAGAATATCAGCTGAAGTAAGAGGTTAACTAATTTGTCTCGGATTTATGATTCATTCCACGTCTTTTCTGCAGCCTGTTTCGTCGCCTATACTCCAGTCATGGCAGGGATTTTCCTAAGAACACTAAGACTGAGGACAGCTCTCAGTAATCTGAGCCTCCACAGCACCTTCTCATTTACAGCTGCAGCTAGACTTTCACCTGTGGACCTCCGCAGTCCATTTCTTCCCGCCAGCTCATGGCAGTTTGGATTCTGCTGTCGAACGCTGCATACTGGGGCAGACAGGCCCGAGCCGTCCCTTGCTGCAGCCCCAGACAGGCTGCCTTTCTCCAGAATAACCCAGGAAGATTTATCCTTCTTCAGGAAGATCCTACCAGGACGAGCCATCACTGATCCTGACCTGCTGGAATCCAGTAATGTGGATTGGCTCAAGTCAGTGAGAGGTGAGAAATGAATTTTAGTCCACTTCTTACACCAATTCACTGATGATAAAAGCTTTAATTTCTCTGTTCAAACATCTTCTACAGGTTCCAGTGAAGTGTTGCTGAGACCTCAAACAACAGAGGAAGTTTCTCAAATTCTGAAGTAAAAAACAAATAGTGTGTGGAATGGACAAATTCACAAGTGACGGGTTTTTGAGGTGGTTAAAGTTGTTGCATTCCCTCCGGTAGGTATTGTAACAGTCGTAATTTGGCGGTGACCCCTCAAGGAGGTAACACTGGGCTGGTTGGGGGCAGTGTGCCAGTTTATGACGAGGTCATCCTCTCCACTGCCCTAATGAACAATATCCTTACCTTTGATAGTGTCTCTGGTAAGTCTTCAAATATTGAACTTTGACTCCAAATGAGCTGCCTGCCTTTAAAGGTCCCATGACATGGTGCTCTTTGGATGATTTTATATAGACCTTAGTGGTCCCCTAATACTGTCTCTAAAGTCTCATTCCCTAATTCAGCCTTGGTGCAGAATTACATTACTATAGCCAGTCCCACAATGAGCTTTCCTTAGGATGTGCCATTTCTGTGTCTGTAGCTTTTGAGGCCTTGACCAACTGCCACTTTGCTTGTTTGAAAGCCACGATGTCTCTCTCTCATGGGTGGGCCAAATTCTCTTCAATTCTCAAAGCAGAGAAAAGGAGGTTACATTGCCCCTTATGATGTCATAAGGGTCAAGATTCCAGATCGGCCCATCTGAGCTTTCATTTTCTCAAAGGCAGAGCAGGATACCCAGGGTTTGGTTTACACCTATCACCATTACTAACCACTGGGGGACCATAGGCAGGCTGGGGGGGAACTCATATCAATGTTAAAAAAAAACTCATAAAGTGACATTTTCATGTCATGGGACCTTTTAAAAAAAGAAAAGGGTGTTATGTATTTACAGCATAGATACAGAAAAGTACACTACACATACTGAAGAAGGCACAGTGCACCTTTTCCACAATCCTTCCTTCCGCTCAAATGTTTATATTTGATTAATCTTTAGAGATTATTTCCGTCAGGCATTCTGACCTGTCAGGCCGGTTGTGTTTTGGAGAACTTGTCCTTTTACCTGGAGGAGAGAGACTACATCATGCCACTTGATCTGGGGGCCAAAGGCAGTTGCCACATTGGGGGAAACGTGGCAACGAATGCAGGTGGACTCCGTCTGCTGCGATACGGCTCCTTACACGGGACCGTTCTGGGTCTGGAAGTGGTGAGTGGAGTGAATAAACGAGGAACTTTGATGTTCCATAACAAGCATTACATTAACCCTTGTGTTGTCCTCCCAAGTCAAAAAGATTTTTTTTTTTACCCTTTTTTTGACATTTGACATTTTCAAATTTTTTTTTCACATTTTTTTTTTTTAAATTTCACTAACACCACCTTACTGCCACTAGTTTTACACTACCTTTTGGAATCCATGGTCCATAACCCTCATTTGTATAGTAATTATACCTAATATTTGAGCTAATACAGCAGAAACTATGAATTATTTTGACTAATAGTTCAGAGGACCGTATGTTGAGTGGATGAGTTTGGTCAGGATACTGATTTGAAACCATTTCAATTTTCACCCAAAATTCAATAAGTGATCAATCGTATTTGCAAAAAGAGCTAATGTTTGTGTGTTGATGTATGTACAGGTGTTGGCAGATGGGCGAGTGCTGGACTGCTTGGCCACACTGCGGAAAGATAATACAGGATATGATCTCAAACAGCTCTTCATAGGGTCAGAGGGCACGCTGGGGGTCATCACTGCAGTGTCCATCCTTTGTCCACGGAAACCCAAATCTGTTAATGTGGTTTTTCTGGGTATAATTGTCTCATTGCTCCATTTTGACACTATGATTGGCAATTGTTGATAAGCACGTGTGCAGAACGTTAAAGGTCCCATGAATTGATTTTATTCTCTTAAATTTCTGTTAGGCTGTGAGACCTTTGAACAGTTGCTGAAGACATTTCAGCTTTGCAGGGGCATGCTGGGAGAAATTCTGTCGGCCTATGAATTCCTGGACAGTGAATGTATGCAGCTGCTGAATATGCACCTCAAACTACCCAATCCCATCTCGGGTAGGCACACGGAGTACACACACATGCACAGCTTATAAAGCAAATATAGCAAAACATACACACCCTCATACATACATATGGCAAACTCTTTCTTCTATCTTGCAGATTGCCCATTCTATGTTGTCATAGAAACATCTGGATCTGATCCAACACATGACGGGGAGAAACTCCACAATTTCTTAGCGGAAGCAATGACATCGTCATTGGTTACTGATGGGACTGTAGCAACCGAAGACTCAAAAATAAAGGTTTTCTTTCTTTCTTTTAAAGAATAAGTCTGTTGCTATTTTATAACAAATCCCATGAAAAGACTTAAAGGAAATTGACTAACAAATATTTTTGCATAGCCAAATTGTAATAAAGCATATTCCTCTGTGCTATAGGGCTCCATTGTTGTCTAAGAAAGATTAAAAAAACATCATTGAGCCACATGCTCCTTCATTGCGATAAACATGACCACTGCAATTTATTTGGAGTGAATCCCACCACACCATCCTGCTGCTGTAAAAACATACATCCGCAGCTGAGAATAATCCCCCAACAAATGCATAATTTGTTGGGGGATCCTGTTTGAGCAATGTTTACTAAAAAACTACAATGTCCAGTTGTTTTTGGAAACAATGTAAGATTTTTATGGATAAAAGCATACACGTGTGACTTGTTTTTAAAGATTTAAGTCTTCAGTAGGAACAAATAAGTGTCGGTCTGAGTGCCACAGACGGCATGGAAATCGGAAAGTATTAGGAGACACATTGTTTGTTCTCTTTATGGGATTCATAATGATCAAAAATTATATAATTCGTTAACGCTCTTGACCAAAACTTAAATGCTCACTTTCATATTAAGGTTGTTTAATCAATGCTTTTGTGGGGACTCTATGAATCCACCCATTTTTAGTTTTTTGATGATGCAATCAACCTTTCCATGTACACCTTTTCAGGCACTGTGGGCGATGCGTGAACGTGTCACGGAGGCGCTGACTCACGATGGCTTCAATTACAAGTATGACATCTCACTTCCGGTGGAACGGATCTATCAGCTGGTGACAGACATGAGGGAGCACCTGGGGGGCCGAGCCAAGCGTGTGGTGGGATACGGGCACGTAGGTAAGACCAGAAGATGGAAAGACGACGACGACTACTACTACTATTACTACTAGCTCAGTCAGTCGGGGGTTGGGTGTCCCCCACACAGACCAAAGTGGTGGACCAAGAAGCTGGAGAGGTGCCAGTTCACCTCCTAGGCACTATTATTATTATACCTCCAACAACTCATTCTCCACTCTGAAATACTTTTATCTATACCAAAATACCATGTTTTTGAGTGAATGCGGTATTTAAGTGAGTTACACATGCCTCACTGCAAATTGTCCCTTCATCTCTTACCATCTGTTTCATCAGGAGATGGAAACCTCCACTTGAACATCACCTCTCCTGCCAAAGACCCTGCTCTTCTCGCTGCCATCGAGCCCTTCATCTACGAGTGGACGGCCAGCTGTCAAGGCAGCATCAGTGCAGAGCACGGGCTGGGCCTGAAGAAGAGGAACTATATCTACTACAGTAAAGCCAGCCAGGCTGTGGCTCTCATGGGTAATATCAAGGCCATGCTGGACCCCATGGGCATTCTCAACCCGTACAAGACTCTTCCAGATAACCTGAAATGACCCGAACTGTCTCACTGCTGAGAAACATGGGTTATTTGGGAATGTATACAGAGCTTATGCAGATCCGTTTTAGCTATAATCTTATTGCCATATGGTTTTTGTGTCAGTTTACGCCCCTTTCCTGCAATACCTTTTTCACACATTGAGTGCCGAGCTGCAGGTTTAGCACGCAGTTTCATTGTCGTCTGCACAAAGCATCACTTTCAGTATGACTTCAACACTGTAGCAGTCTCAGGAGGAATTACAAGTGAAGTTACTGCTAAATGTTATCAACTACCACTACTACTTACAGTAGAAGTACAATGGCTAGAATAAGTTTACAGGCAGGCAGATTTCTATTTTTAAAAGCCAGTTATTTCATGGATCCAGGATACTATGCATTATGCATCCTGACAAAGTTCCCTTGGCCTTTGGAATTAAAATACCCCCCCCACACACACACAATCACACAATCACCACACCTAGAGATAGGCATGGGGAACTTTCCATAAGATCATCTTTCAGTGCAAATCAAACCAGCTATTAAGCTAACTGAAATAAAACCATGCCAAATTTTCCTGAATATTTTGAATTAAGGCATTTAGATCAATTTCCAAAAGATGTTTTTTTAATCAACTTTAGCATGGGGGTGAAAACTTATTCAAGCCACTGTAGCTGTAGTCCTCCCCACTCCTTATTCCATAGAAAATCAAATTGTATAATATATGAAAAACATAAAATGTATCTTTCAGTATTGCTGAGAAGATGTGAGTGAGTGATCATAATTGACATCTGTAGGCAGTAGATTGCCTTCTAGTTGCTACTAGAGGGCAGACGGAGCGACACCAATAATGTCTGCATATACAGTACAAGGTCGTGTGCATTTTTAAAATGTGTCAATATGCAATGTACATATGAATCTGACTGTTTTAAGAGAAAATTATGAACCTATCTTTTAAAAGTGTATTTCTAGTCTAGCTAACCCTTTAGGCAAGTGTGCAGTAAATATTTGATTACATATAAAATAAGCAGCATTTGTTTTCCAAAACAAAGCCAGCATTTGTGGACAGTTGTTGCCAAGCAACTGTATCGGTTTCTAAAATGAAAGTTGAATAAATGAATTGAATCAATTTTCCAAAAAGAATACAGAGTGTTTTTCTTGTTATGTAGGCAACTTGTACAGCGTTGCATGCTGGGACATGGAGTTAATGGAAGCCCACCTCGCCACAGAAAACAACTTTACCTCCAACATCTTAAAACAATCTAGCACAAACAAGTCTTCTTTGATTCCTCTCTGCTTGCCCAGAAGAGCCGCAGCGAGTTTATGAAGTGTGCCAAGCAGAGAAAATCATATTGTTATTATATGATACAGATTAATGTCTTTTGGCAGGTACTTTATACTATACTATGACTTTTTAAAGGCATTTGATTGCCATACCATACTATGACTTTTTGACATTTTTATGACACACCATACATTGAGTTTTTTAGCACTTTTTTTTTAACTACACTTTATTCCAGAAAGCACGTACAGATTATGACAAATGAAATAAAGCACATACAAGTTATGACAAATGAAATATTTAACAGTCAGGTGGTTCTTAAGAGGCAGGTACACAGCTCATTTTCAGCACAGTGCTTCTTCCAGGCTTTTCTGCATTAAAAACGGATGTGTATTGTGTGACATCCTATGACTTTTTACAACATACTATACTTTTACTTTTTAACCCTTTTTGACATACTATATTATTACATTTTTGACATACTATACTATGACTTTTTTATCACTTTTATTTATGTAAATTGAAATTTCCCCTTGTGGGATTAATAAAGTAGACATTGTTATCAAAATACTATACTATGACTTTTTTCACTTTTTTCCTTTGACTTTATCACTTGTATTGAAATACTAAAACTTTTTATCACTTTTTTTGAAAGATACTATACTGTGACTGCTTTGACATACTATATAGGACTTTTTTTTATCATTTGACCTTGACATACTGTACTATGACATTTTCTATGAACTTTTACCACTTTTCGACATGTTATACTATGACTTCACTTTCTTCGACATGCTATACTGTGAGTTTTTTATCACTTATCAAAATATTATACTAGGACTTTTTATCACTTTTTCGACATGTACTAAGACCTTTTTCACTTTTTTTTGATCGACTGTACTTTTCGACATGCAGTTGACTTGTTTTGGCATGCTCTACTGTGTTTTTGTTGACATGATATGACTTTTTTCACAAAACGTTTTGCGCCTTTGTGTCAGGTGAAGTACCTTAGTTTGATAAGCGTTTGACTGGAAGACAAAAAGTTAGGTGTTCAAATCTTATAAGTTTCATTAAGTTTTAAATATGACAAAATCCAAAACTCTCCTGTCAGATCACATAGGTTAATATAGTAAGTGAAAGTGAGTGTCCAGATCCTACATGGTGCCGTTTGTTTCAAGACCTGCGTTACCTGAACGAAGAATTCAAATAGATGAAGACAACAGTTAAAAGAGACTGTCGTCTGAAGGTTGTGTTCATGCTACTCTACTTCTATTGACCTACAATAGTAAGACTTTTCTTGGCATGCTATACTATAACTTTTTAATCACTTTTCTTCGACTTAATATACTGTACTACTACTACAATACTCTACTACATGTTATGTTATGAATTTTTTGACTTATTATACTTTGACTTTTTAGCACTTTTTTTATTGACGTGCAAATAGTATGACTTTTTTCGACATACTATACTATGACCTTTTTAATCACTTTTATCGAAATATTATACTATTACTTTTTATCACTTATTTCCAGATATTATGCTATAACTTTTTGACATACTATACGATGACCTTTAATCACTTTACTTCGACTTTTTCCCTTTTTTCAACATATTATACTATAACCTTTTCAAAATACTATACCATGACTTATTTCTACCCACTATACTATGACTTTTTTATGACTTTTTTTGACATACTATACTATGGCTTTTTTTTTACACATTATACTATGAGTTTTTTCAACATACTATACTGTGACTTTTTTTGACATACTATACTATGACTTATTTCTTCTTCCTTCTTCTCACCTACAAAGCTCTTCATGGTCAGGCACCATCTTATCTTAAAGAGCTCATAGTACCTTACAACCCTACAAGAGCACTGCGCTCCCAGAATGCAGGGTTACTTGTGGTTCCTACAGTCTCTAAAAGTAGAACGGGAGCCAGAGTGTTCAGCTATCAGGCTCCTCTCTTGTGGAACCAGGTTCCAGTTTGGGTTCGGGAGGCAGACACCGTCCCCACATTTAAGAGTAGGCTTAAGACTTTCCTCTTTGATAAAGCTTATAGTTAGGGCATAGAATTGAATATTGTTAGGGAGTGAGGGGTCGCAGCGTCCGCCCAACCCGGCCCACCTGCTTCTCATCATAGTTGTCAGATCTATCTATCATATAATCCAGAATATAATAAAACTAAAGGGAGACTTGGCATACAGCCCGATCCGGTTGGGGAGAGTTCTAGCCTGACCAGGCTCCTCTCTTTACCCTGTCTCTCCTAGTTATGCTGTAATAGTTTTAGACAGCTGGGGGACTTCCTTTGACACACTGGGCTCCTCTCTCCTCCATCTTTCTATCTTTCCATTTGTGTGCATCCATGTCCCAGAAATGCTTGTTACTAACCTAGCTCTGGGGAGTCATTCCCCGGAGTCCTTATGTTCTTTTTCGCCCAGCATGTTTCCTTGGATCAGGGAGGCTCCAAAATCATGGTAGCAGCTGTCGCCATGGTCCCGCTACACGTCCTGCGATGCCGTGTTACATCCTGCTACGCTCTGCTATGCCCTGCTACGTCCTGCTGTGCCTTGTAATGCCGCACAGTGCCCTGCTATGCCATGAACTACTACATTTTTTTTTGTGACTGTTATTGCCACTCTTCATTCTAACCCCAACCGGTCGTCAGACACCGCCTACCAAGAGCCTGGGTCTGTCCCAGGTTTCTGCCTAAAAGGAAGTTTTTCCTCGCCACTGTCGCACTGTTGCTTGCTCTGGAGGAAACTACTAGAACTGTTGGGTCCTTGTAAATTCTGGAGTGTAGTCTAGACCTACTCTATCTGGTCTAGACCTACTCTATCTGTAAAGTGTCTCGAGATAACTCTTGTTATGAATTGATACTATAAATAAAATTGAATTGAATTATTTCTACCTACTATACTATGACTTTTAATCATATTTTTCGAAATACTATACTATGACTTAAACTTTTTTATCTCTTTTTTTTGACATACTATACTCTGACTTTTTTCACTTTTTACACAGCATACAGTTTGTTTCAGTTTGTACATTACCTGACTGAAAAATTCAAATAGAGGAAGTGAAAAGTTGAAATAGACTGTTAGTCTAAAGGTTGTGTTCATGCTACGCTACTTTTATCAATGTACAAGAGTATGAATTTTTTCGACATACTATACTATGACTTTTATCACTTTTTTCAACATACTATACTATGACTTTTATCACTTTTTTCAACATACTATACTATGACCTTTTTCAAAATGCTATACTATGATGTTTTATCACTTTTCTTAGGAATCTTTTTGACATACTATACTATGACTATTTAATCACTTTTTTTGACATGCTATACTATGACTATTTTCAACATACTATAATATGTCTATTTTTGTCTTACTATACTATGACTTTTTTCTACCTACTAAACTATGACTTTCAATCATATTTTTTTTAAATACTATGACTTTTTATCACTTTTCTTCAACATGCTATATTAGGAATTTTTTTGACATACTATACTATGACTTTTTAATCACTTTTTTTGACATACAATACCATGATCTTTTTATCACTTTTTTGACATACTATACTATGACTTTTTATCACTTTTTTCCACATACTATACTATGACTTTTCATTACTTTTTTTGCCATACTATTCTATCACTTTTTAACAATTTCTTTTCAATATACTATACTATGACTTTTTCACTTTTTACGACATACTATACTATACATTGTTATCCCTTTTGTTGATAAACTTTGATATTTTTCAACATGCCGTTGACTTCTTTTCAACATTACTATGTTTTTTTTTACATTAACTTTTTTTTACAAAACAACTTTATGTCAGGTTAAGTAGCTTAGTTTGATAAGAGTTTGACTTGAATTCAAAATGTTGACTGTTGACAAATCGTATATGTTTCATTAAGTAAAAGAGACAAATATGACAAAATCTGAAGCTCTACTGTCAGGTCATGTAGTTTAGAGTGATAAGAGAATACTTTGAAGACAGATGGTTGAGTGTTCAAATCCTATACTAACTATATAATGACTTTTTCAATCAATTTTTCCGACATAAGATAGAATGATAAGAGACTTAATTGGTACGGGAAAGATAGTTTAGGGTGGTCACAGAATGATTAGCATACAGAAGGCTAAGGGTTCAAATCCTAAAGGGTCCAGTTTGTTTCAAGACCTACTTTATGTGAATGAAGTATTCAAATAGAAAAAGACTGTTAGTCTAAAGCTTGTGTTCATGCCACGCTACTTGTATCAATCCCTTTTCTTCAACTTACTATACTATAACTTTTTATCACTTTATTTTGACATGCTATATTAGGACTTTTTTGACAAACTATACTATGACTTTTTTATTACTTTTTTCGACATACTATACTATGTCTTTTTATCACATTTTTCGACATGCTATTCTATAACTTTTTTATGACATACGATACAATGACCTTCAATCACTTTACTTCAAATTACTATAGCTATACTATGACTTTTTAAAACTTTTTTCAACATATTATACTATGGCTTTTTGAAAATACTATACCATGACTTATTTCTACCTACTATACTATGACTTATTTATCACTTTCTTTGTTGACATACAATAGTATGACTATTTTTGACACACTATATTATTTTATCACTTTTATGGATATACTATAGTATGTCTTTTTTCAACATACTATACTATATGACCTTTTAATCACTTTCATCAAAATACTATACTATGACTTTTTTTCACTTTTTTCAACATATTATACTATGACTTTTTTTTACATACTATACAATGACTTTTTTATCACTTTTATCAAACATACTATACTATGACTTTTTTTCGTTTTCTTTGACATACTACACAATGGCTTTTTTTAATCACTCATAATACTAAATACTATGCTTCATGCGAATCTTCTTTTATTGACTTACAATTGTATGACTTTTTGCGACACACTATACTATGACTTACTTCAACATACTATATTATGACTTTTTGAATCACTTTTTTCATAAGATAGAATGATAAGAGACCTCATTACGTCAGGTAAGATAGCTTAGGGTAGTAACAGAATGATTGGCATACAGAAGGCTGAGGGTTCACATCCTAAAGGGTGCAGTTTGTTTCAAGACCCACTTCACGTGAAAGAAGAAATCCAATAGATGAAGTTGAAAAAGTCTAAAGGTCATGTGCATGCTACTCTATATCGATTTACAATAGTATGAATTTTTTCGACATACTATACTATGACGTTTTCATCACTTTTTTCGACATACATTACTATGACGTTTTAATTACTTTTTTTCGACTTACTATACTATGACTTTTACACTTTTTTTGACATACTATACTTTGAGTTTTTTTGACATACTATACTATGACTTATTTCTACCTACTATAGCCATACTATGACTTTTTTCACTTTTTTCAACATATACTATTACCTTTTTGAAATACTCTACCATGACTTATTTAAACCTACTATTCTATGACTTTTTTATCCCTTTTTTTGACATACTATACTATGACTTTTTCACTTTTTTCAACATACTATTCTATGACTTTTTTTTTCATATTATACTATGACTTTTTTCAACATACTATACTATATGACCTTTTAATCACTTTTATTGAAATACTATACTATGACTTTTTCACTTTTTCAAGATACTATACTATGACTTTTTCACTTTTTACAACACATTATACCATGACTTTTTCTAAATACTATATCATGACTTATTTCTACCTACTATACCATGATTTTTAATCATATTTTTTGAAATACTATACCATATTATACTATGTGGACCACCGTTTCCAAGGTTACTGTTGGTAATACATTAAGACGTCATGGTTTGAAATCATGCATGGCACGGAAGGTTCCCCTGCTTAAACCAGCACATGTCAAGGCCCGTCTTAAGTTTGCCAATGACCATTTGGATGATCCAGAGGAGTCATGGGAGAAAGTCATGTGGTCAGATGAGACCAAAATAGAACTTTTTGGTCATAATTCCACTAACCGTGTTTAGAGGAAGAAGAATGATGAGTAACATCCCAAGAACACCATCCCTACTGTGAAGCATGGGGGTGGCAGCATCATGCTTTGGGGGTGTTTTTCGGCACATGGGACAGGGCGACTGCACTGTATTAAGGAGAGGATGACCGGGGCCATGTATTGTGAGATTTTGGGGAACAACCTCCTTCCCTCAGTTAGAGCATTGAAGATGGGTCGAGGCTGGGTCTTCCAACATGACAATGACCCGAAGCACACAGCCAGGATAACCAAGGAGGGGCTCTGGAAGAAGCAGATCAAGGTTCTGGCGTGGCCTAGCCAGTCTCCAGACCTATGCACAATAGAGAATCTTAGGAGGGAGCTCAAACTCCGTGTTTCTCAGCGACAGCCCAGAAACCTGACTGATCTAGAGAAGATCTGTGTGGGCCAAAATCCCTTCTGCAGTGTGTACAAACCTAGTGAAAAACTACAGGAAATGTTTGACCTCTGGAACTGCAAACAAAGGTTACTGTACCAAATATATACATTGATTTTCTCAGCTGTTCAAATACTTATTTGCAGCTGTATCATACAAATAAATAGTTCAAAAATCATATATTGTGATTTCTGGATTTATTTTTTTAGATTATGTCTCTCACAGTGGACATGCGCCTACGATGACAATTTCAGACCCCTCCATGATTTCTAAGTGGGAGAAATTGCAAAATAGCAGGGTGTTCAAATACTTATTATCCTCACTGTACCATACTAGGACTTTTTCACTTTTTTCAACATACTATACTATGACTTTTTTTTTTAAACTTTTTTGACATAATACTGTGACTTTTTTCTCCCTACTATATTATAACTTTTAATCATATTTTTTGAAATACTATAATATGACTTTATTATCACTTTTCTTCGACTCATTATACTATGGCTTACAAATGACTTCAACATACAAAACGATAAAACTTTAATCATTTACTTTGACTTACTATAGCTATACTATGACTTTTTTCACATTTTTCATGTTACACTATAACGTTTTTGAAATATTATACTATGACTTATTTCTACCTACTATATCATGACTTTTTATGACTTTCTTTTACACATTATACTATGAGTTTTTTCAACCTACTATACTATGACTTTTAATCATATTTTTCAAAATACTATACTATGACTTTTTATCACTTTTTTATTGACGTGCAATGGTATGACTTTTTTCGACATACTATACTATGACCACTTGCGACATACTTTATCACTTATTTCGAGATACTATGCTATGACTTTTTGACATACAATACGGTGACCTTTAATCACTTTACTTTGACATTTTATCACTTTTTGACATACTATGACTTTTCACTTTTTTCAACATACTATACTGTGTTTTTTGACATACTATACTATGACTTATAATTTTTTCAAAATACTATAATATGACTTTATTATAACTTTTCTTCGACTTGCTACACTGACTTTTTCACTTTTTTCAACATACTATACTATGACTTTTTTCTACCTACTATACTATGACTTTTTTATAATACAATACGGTGACCTTCAATTTACTATAGCTATACTATGACTTTTTTCACTTTAACATATTATACTATAACCTTTTCAAAATACTATACCATGACTTATTTCTACCTAGTATACTATGACTTTTTTATGACTTTTTAACATACTATGAGATTTTTTTAAAATATTATACTAAGAGTTTTTTCAACATACTATACTGTGACTTTTAATCATATTTTTCGACATACTATACTATGACTTATTCCTACCAACTATACTATGACTTTTAAAATCACTTCTTACTGTTGTCCTTTGCATTAATTTTAGCTAGGTAAACCTAATAAACTGGCAATTGAGTGTAGCAATTGAGTCAAGAGGAATTAATAAAGTATATAAATTAAAATAGTCAATCATTAGGCAAGAGTGCAGTTAATGTTTTATTACATATAAAAAAGACAAAGCAACATTTTTTTCTAAAACAAACCCAGCATTTGTTAACATTTAGGCAACGTTATGTTTAAAATCTTGAATAAAACAGTTTTCAAATTAATTAGTGTTTGTCTTGTTATTTAGGCAACTGGTACAGTATGGCATGATGGAGTTAACACAAAATAAAACAACCTCCAATATCTTAAAAAAAAAATCAGCGCTAACAAAAAAAAAAAAAGTTTTCCTTTATTTCTCTCTGCTTACGCAGAAGAGCCACGCAGGTTTATGAAGTGTGCCAGGCAGAAAGGATTATATTGTTCTTATTATAAGATACAGACTAATGCCTTATGGCAGGTACTAACTATGTCTCCAACAGGAATCACCAGGATAATTATATCTGTAGTATTTTATCCTGATTTATTCCATTCAACAAACAAGCTTAGCAAGAACAATTCCCTACCTTTTCCCTCTATTTCTTAACAACTCTTCGCTTTCTAGCATCATTAATGACAATATGTGGACAGAAAGTCTAGGAGAGTAAATGCCTCTATATGTATACAGTCCTTTTCACACACAATCAGTCTTACATATCCTCAGTAGTTTGGTAGCAGTGGAGATTTCATAAATATCATACTATTTTTAGTTTAAAAAACAAATGGATTATTTTGGCTCTTTTCCTTTTGAAAGTGAACATATTTGTGTGGTCTGTAGTGTGTGTCTTTGTAGAATAGGTGGCATGTTCTAATAAAGCAAAGTGAGTAAAACAGTTCCGATTGTCTCTGAGCGGAATGACACGGCAACATGCCAAAAACACTGCCTGGGGATAAAAAAGAAAAGAAAAGAATTGTAAGAGACACACTGTGTGTGCGTGTGTGTGTGTCAGTCTTATATGGGCATTAAAGCATTGTTATGGAGTACTACAATAAGCCATCCATGTGCTTCACACTCAGTAACAGTCTACAGTTTAGGTCAGTGCGGGCACAATAGCAACTGGTTTGTGTCCTGTAACAAAGGTTGGCTTATTCAGACAGGACAGGTCCAAACGTCTGTGTGGGCTTCCAGTCGGAGAGAGGGATGTCGGTGGAAGGCAACCACAGAAGGATGCATGACACTTAAACAACTCTTTCCTCTGGTCTCTCTGTCTGTCCCCTTATAATCTCTGGTTTCACAATCACTAATCCGATCCCTGACATCAGGCAGTGGGCTCTGAAGTTTCACGACTCCTTGCCCTTCTCCAGAGAGCTGTGAATCTTGTCCAGGGTTTTCTTGATGCGCAGTGCTGTCAGCCTTGCAGAGGGGTTCTGGTACCAACACTCCTTCATCAGCTTCACCAGAGCAGAGAGAGTCTGAGAGAGGGAGGGGAGAAACAGAGGATAAAGAGGTTAGAAAAAAAGAAAAGAGAGAGTCCTGCAGTGATACATGCACAGTGAGAGGAAACTGTGTGATCAATGTGACTGCAAGAGCTTTTAAATGTATAAGGGCATTCTGGGAACTAGCGGGTTATGGCCATCTCACTTGCATCGGTACAAATCTCTTTTGCCTTGTTTAGCAATTTACAGTTGGGAGATCAGCATTGACATCTTGACATTTTAGAAAACACACTGATGTGGGGATGAAATTAGTCATGTCTCTTAAAGCAATGGTTGCAAAATTTTGGCTTCGGACAATAAAATTGCCATAAAAAGTCCTAGTATAGCATGCCATAATCATACCATTATGTCAGAAAATAAATTGTCATAGTATAGTATAGTATGTCAGACAAAAAAACTCATGGTACAGTTTGCCATTAAAAATGTCAAAAAAACGTCATAGTCTATCAGAAAAATGTCAGAAAAATGAAACGTCAAAGTATCAGAAACATATAGTATATATTGAATAGTGTCATAAAAATGTGTTAGTGCAGTATATCAGAAAAAATATAGTATAGTATGCTTCAATATGTCATAAAAATGTCATGAAAAACATCATGGTATAAAATGCCAGAAAAACTATTATAGTATATTATAAAAAAACAAATATTCATGGTATTGTATGCTTTAAAAGTCATAAAAAATGTCCAAGTATTAGGGTCGGGTATTGTCCAACATTGGGGACAGTCTCATATGAAGGAATCTAATAAAGTAAACAAGGCAAGTTAGTCTTCTAAGCTCATGCGTGCCAACTAGTCCTACATTAGAATGGTTACTATAAGTTAAGAGTTAAAGAGAGGCGTTACCAGCACAATGTCCTTAAATGGACCTCATCTTTAAGGTGGAGCTTTCAACTCTATTATAACACTGGATAATTGTTGTATTTTGTGAGTAAAATCTGAATCTCCAACATAACCAGGAAGTCATTAGCATACAGTTGTGTTGCTATGGGGCCTTCTGTAAGTTACTTTGGGGTACAATGATTCTGGAGAAAGCTACAAGCACCAATACCACAGACCAAGCATTTATTAACAGGCACTGCACTAGTTGATTTAATAGAGTATATGTTAAAAGAATGAATACTTACAGGATCAGAGAACCAACGATTAGGAATAAAAGGCCTCTGTTGCTCCACACACACCACCTTCCTCATGTCCTCAAAGCTGGGGTCATTTGGCACCTGATCATAGAACGGAGGCTTGTACTCCTCAACAATGCCTGGACAGTCAAATTGAGATGATAGAAATGAGTGCAAGTAACAGGAGCAATAGGATGAACCAGTGGTAAATGCTCCCTCCTAACAGCAGTGCCTGAAGCCAATTTGAATTTACAATCATACATTGGAATATAAGAAATTAGAGGCGCTTGTCTATTATGTCACAGTCCTAAAAAAACAATGCATGCCACTCACCATTGCTGTATGTGCGTCTTGCTATTTCCCACAGCACCAACCCAAAAGCCCAGATGTCCACCCTCTTATATGCATCAAAGCAGTCTATCTGAATGGTCTCGTCCAGTACTTCAGGTGCCATGTAACGCTTGGTGCCAACCTTCGGATTGTTGCCAACATCCAGCAGGTTGTCTGCCTGGGAGTGGGTCACAGCCAGCCCTGTAACGTGCAGTTACATACACTAATTACAGTACATACAGTGTTTTAGCTGGACTTAAAAAAAAGATCTGCGCTGACATAGACATTATTTCACCAGGTAAAAGATGGACAGATGAAGAGACTGTGCAAAAGACCAACAGATGAAGAGAAGACTGCAACCAATGTACACAATAATAGTTTCCAAACATTAAAAAAATGCTCAGAAAGAGATGCAGTCAGAATATTTGTTTAACATAATGTATTTTGATGTGTATCATTAAACATAACAATAAGACACCTGAAATATACTAATCTTTCTATGATCAAATATATCTGGGTAAAATGTCTGTTTACTAATGATTAGTAATGCTGTAAAAAAATATTGTCCTGTTAATGCAACTAAAACATTTTCAGCAGCAGATGGTAACAAGTAGGTTGGGTTGTCTAAAGCATGAAGTGCTGGACAAGGACCTCTAACATGACAGGTCTAAAAAAACAACACAAAGCCTAACAGATTGATAAAGGTAAAATAATTGACAACAGACTGACCCAGGTCTGCGATGCAGCAGCGCAGCTCCTTTGTGACCAGGATGTTTTTGCTCTTCAGATCCCGGTGTGCGATGGCCGTTTTCCCCTCAGTGCCGAAGATCTCTGTGTGCAGGTGCACCAGGCCGCACGCTATCGACGCCGCCATGGCCAGGCCCTCCGACATCTCCACAGTAACTCGTTGCAAGTAGTCATAAAGTGAGCCGTTCTCATGGTAATGGGTGATGAGCCACAGCTGGGTGCTGGAGTTGCGAGAAGTCATGTCTGACGCCATGAAGCCTGGGAGGAGAGATGGGAGCGGCAAGACACGACACTCAAGATTTAAAAGATCATCAAAATGTGCATTACTTTCTTATTTATTGGCTGTTATGCTGGATTGCATGATATTATATTGCACCTCTATGTGCTTTTAACCATAAAAGGAGTTAAAACACGAGAATGTAAAAAGGAAGTTGAGATTAAAAAAGACAAGGAGGAAAGTGGAAAAAAGAAGAAGTGGAAAACACCCCTGCCATGTGCATTCAGCTTGAAAACAAACATGTATTTCAAGAGATTCTAAGTAAAGTTTTTCTACAAGGCAATCCAAACTGCTAAACATAAAGATCCTTAAGTCAAGATATGTCACATCTATAATCTTGGTAACTATGCTAAAACCATTAATCTCTGACAGGATTAAATGCAGTAAAAACAATGGGCAAAATCACATATTTTACAATGACCAAAATGTTTTTTTCTCAATGAACCTGTTCCCACATTAAAATGGTCTAACAAGATCCAAGATGTTTGTGTGTAACAGACTCACCCAGTATGTTTTCATGTCTTAGCAGCACAGTATTGTAGATCTCTGTCTCTCTGAACCAGGACTTCTCATCTCTCGAGGAGAAGATTTTTACAGCTACGTTCTCCCCTGCCACTGGCCCCGCCACACCTCTCCGTACCTTCCTTTGCCTGGAAAAAGGAGATCAGAAAAGGGGAAATCTAAAGATGCTGTATGCAGGGTATTTTCATATAATTGTATGGCTAAACTCCCACTGCAGCTGAGGAAGTTGATTTGTCTGAAACAGAGCTGATGTTTCATTGACAGCACAAAACCACATTTCTCCAATTCCAAACTGGTACAAACTGAACTACGTGGTACAAAACAGGATCTCAAGGCATGTGATCTACATTAAGGCTGCACGATTATGGCCAAAATGATAATCATGATTATTTTGATCAATATTGTGATCAATATTGTGATCACGATTATTTGTTGATTTTAACCAAAACAAATGTTATTGTCACATAGGCTGTTTATAACTGCTTTCACATCTATATTATGTTACAATCTTCTTATGTTGAAGTTGTATGTTGTATAGACATACAGCTGCAACACACGTAAATGAAAATTAGCTGTCTGAAATATATATATATATATATTTTTTAAATGCATCTCTGAGAAAGCTCCTTCACTTGTTTTCAACAATAACTGATTAAAAGAGCTAGGGAGAGAGAGGGAGTGCTACTCAGAGAGACGGCTGATCATTATGAACGGGTCCAGCACGGGTCGAATGGCGGATACACACATCGTGTGTACGAAATGTCTATCGTCACTGCGCTGCATTTTTATTAACTATGATATTCTGGCCATGGGGACATCTCTTGCAGGTCCAGCAGGATCCGTCTCACACGCTGTTACTCTACCAACTGAAGTTAGTTGCATTCAATAACTTCTTCTGTGTTTTTCACCGTCGTGGCCGCGATAGCAGTTACCCGCGGAAACACTGGTACAAATACAGGTTTGCCCCTCATATTTAACAATATACAGCTGCGTTAACAATTAAAACTGTAGACAACTGTCAGAAGTGTGGACCGCCGCTGTGTGGCGGGGCTGCACGGAGAGTAAGAGGCGAGAGAGGAGAGATCTAACACAGGCACGGCTTTACAGAATAAATGGGTCATGTAACACAAAAATTAAATCATATCCATATAAACAACATTGCAGCGGATGCAAGGACATTAGCACCGGTGCGTCCTAGAAGAGCTAACAGCTAACAGACGCTAACTAGCACTGGTCACTGCTGTTGTCTGAATAACCACAGACGGGACAAAATGTTGCGTTTACTGGTAAACTGATAAACCGCCGTATAACCGACTGCTATCTGTTGAATTTTCCTCCTGTTACTCTGTCCTCTGTGACTGTCTCCATCTAGAAACTAAGCTGCGCGGTGCTGGAACAACTCTGACTGGCTCATGAGCAGACAGTGGTTTATGGAGCGGTAGATGCGCTATGCAAAAAAAACCCAGAGCGTTCTAATAAAACAATCGCTCAATCATGCAAATTTGATCGTGGGAAGTCAAAATCGTGATCGTGATTAAAATTTGATTAATTGTACAGCCCTAATCTACATACTTTAATTTAAATGCTTGATAAGTTGCCATGATAATGAGAAAACTTTGCATCATCAACCTAAGACAAGTGTTATGGTTTTAACCAAAACAACACAAACAATGAGAAGAATTACGTGGCTTGTGTTTTCACAGTCGCTTAGCAAGTCCAAAATGATGTGACCTCAGATTATTGTTGCCCTCACATTATCAGTTGGATATTAATGTCAAATCTCTATCGATACACAGTAGAGCCTGACCAATAAAGGATTTTGAGGCCGATACCAATGCAAATATTTAATTTTTTTTAAATTCAGAAAAGCGTTACAAACATAAACAGATTTCCCTAACATTAGTTATTTGTAGTTATTTATGAGTTCTCAGTAAAATATTGATAATAATTTGTTTTATTGTTGCAACAGAACAGAGGAACATCACAATATATTAAAAATAGATCTGATAAATAAAATGTATAAAAATACAAACTAAAGATATGAAACTTAAAGTCCTTCGAACAAAAACACATTAACCAAAAAAGTAATCAGTGTTGCCAACAGCAACGTTGTAGAGCGCCCTCTGGTGGACAAACTATGCAACGCCAATAACATGGTTGACAGCGTGTTTTTTTTAATTTATTTAATTTTTTTTTAATCGGCCATTATAAATGCCAATACTGAAATATTGGGAAATGCTCAATATAGGCCGACCAATATATTGATATACAAGGGTTGGAATAACTTTTACAATCATCCAAAACACTGGTATAAACTGCAAACTGAAACTGAGCAAACTCAAGGATTACTGACACTAATGACAACAAATTGCTTTCTGTGTAAATAAGATAATCTGTACTGTAGGCTACTTGTGGATTTGTTGTTTAGTATGTCATATTTTATATCACTTTTCTGCTGCTTATGACATAAATTACCTGCGGAAGGCTCTAATTGATCAAATCAGTTTCTCAATCAAAGAGATCTGAATCCAACTTGCAGATGGCCTGTGGACCGTAGTGTGTTCTACGTACCTACACACTCCATCAGGCTGATCTGTCTGGCCACAGTTCTCTGGACGAGGAAGGGAAGACCTGAACCACTGCCCGATGTACATGGGTGGTCCAACAGCTCCTAAAGATAGACACGGATCAGATTAGCTAGGATGGAAAACATTACTTATTTTCAATAAGTAATGATTTTGAGTTTGTAGGCATTACTCAACATCCTTTACTTGCAGTATGGACATGTGGGACCTAATTAAGGCTGAGACAGCAGAAAACAATTGTGGAAATGGTTATGACCAAACCACTTTAATGTGTAATGGGTGAAATCAAGGTGCCCACAAGTTTCACTAATTAGAATGTTTTATACACCTTGTGAATGCCAAATAAAATAAAACAATGACAGATTGCATTCACAGAAAATCCTGTTTCTATCATATTCGAATGAATTCAATGTATCCATAGAGAACCATACAACCTTGTCAAAGGTGAATTTGAAACAAGCAATACAAATACATTTAGATCAGTGTTTAGAATTGGGTTGGTACCGCCCCCCAGGGGCGTTCAGATGATGACAGGGGGAGCTGGAAGCAATATTATGTCAAGGGGGGTGTTGAGGTGCCTTTGGGGGGCATTTGTTTTAAGGTGAGTTTACACCAAAGATTCACAACAATACGAGTTTACACTTTAAACTACTTGCAAAAAAACAGTGGTCTGCAACATTAAAACCTGCTTTAGGCTTTGTGTGGTGCAGCTCCGTGCTGCCTTCATGGGAACGGGACGTCAGAGCAGCATCTTATATAAACTGTGTACTGCAGCGTTATGAATCGGTCTTGTCATGAACTTTATAGTCTATATTAAATGTTAACATCATTTATCTTTAATAAGTCTATGAACATAGCTATCGAACATTTTTTATTCAATGATATGATTTTTTGGATAACAATAGTAACAACAACAATAGGACTAATAACAATAATCATCATAACAATAATAGGACTATTCATGGCAATTAGCCTACATCTTATTTGATGGGGGCATGGTAAGGGACCTGGATAATGGATAGGGGGACGCTAGTCCCTAAAAGGTTGAGAACCACTGATTTAGATCAACGAAATCCTTCACCACAATTTGTAGATACCCTGAAAGTACCTTACCAATACAGCTGGGAGTGAGAAAAATATGTGAGAGGAAATCTATATTTATTTTGTTGCCAAACTCTTTTCATTGTTTCAACAAGAACCGCTCATATTCTTACCGCTAAAGTGCTGTCTCCCACATTGGAGGTGATGAGGCCATCTATGGCTCCCTGCTCAGTGTCAAATTCCTGCAGCCTCTGCAGACGACCGTGATGGAGCCTCCTGCAGGCCAGAACTGACACTACAGACAGCAGAGCCAGAACCACCACTGGACCAAGTACAAAGAGAGCTAAGGTCACCACACGATACCCAACTGGCTCACCTTCTGGAGCTGTGAGCAAGAGTAGAAAAGAAACATGTACAGAGTGGATTAGATACTGACATTTTCTTTTGTCAGATTATCTTATAGTCACCTACTGAACATGATTAGTCTATTTGACAATTCACTGCCTTGCTAAAATTATATCAACCTGTTGGAAGCATAGACATCAGCGAACTCCTGGTGGTGTTGCCGTTGCACATGTCCTGGGCGCAGCAGAAAATGGCATGGTGGAAGGATGGAGCTGTGGAGCAATGCAATCTGATTTTCTCCAACCCTCCAGGCAGCCACGCTCAATTACCACCCCGCTACCACCCTTGCCAACATTGACAGAGGAGAAGCACCGGGTACCATGGCACTGGGTAGCTTGGAGGCATTTCGGGCTATCACACAGACACGCCAACTGTCCATCTGTGAAAGAGAGGATACAAGTTCAGCATAAACTCATGCTGTTTCATAGTGCATGGAAACACAAAGAATGTTGACTTATTTAAGGCAGCAAGCCAACAGAAAGACATGTTTCTTACTCGCTCAAACTCGCAAGATGCCTATCTGACAAAAAATAACTGTTAACTAAAAGACAGACAAGCTGCAATAGGCACTTGGTCACCAGAAGGGTGGGACTTGCACTGCGTCCAAAATTAAGTCTGTGGTCACATTAATGCAATAACCTTATATTGATTTTGAAGATGCCTTTGTCCAAGGTGACACACAAATGAGGTACAATCCAAGCTCTAGCAGATCAAGGAGAAGCCTTCTAGATTAAGGGCTCCTGCACACTGCCTGCGTGGCGTGAGTTTGGCGTTTCTGTTGTGTGGCGTTTTCTATGTCTTTGCACAACAGAAACATGTCTGATGCGGTGCTGCTGCAGTTGTTCAACATATGGGGAGGGATGTGGAAATGTACTGCACTCAAGTAGTAGTATACTTCATGTTCAACATAAACATATTCAAATTTGAGAACAGCAAAGAGAGCGTCGGCTACCAAATAGTTGTCTGTATTGACAGGTGCAATATTTGAAAATCAATCATTTTTATTATTATTTTTTAAATTTACATTTATGTCAAAACCTAGAGACTTTCAAACATCAAAATGTCATTTATTAAATGTATTTGTGTCAAAATGACAAATAAACATCTTTTTGTATTCTATTTTGCCTGGAAACGCTTGCGTGTCATATGCAAAATAGGCTCTAACCTGTTAACACGGGAGCCAAAATACAAACAGACACGCCACGCAACTGACACGCTCAAGCCACGCAAGCAGTGTGCAGAAAAGAAAGCCCTAAGTGCCTTAACACTCCGTCTCACCTAACACGACTTACACAAGACAGCAGGTGCATAAATTAACACATGCTTTTCTAGGAAACTATTGTGTTTTTGTGACCTTGCATGTCCAGAGCTTTGGAGTGGGACATTACCAAATGGTAGAATACATGTTAATTGAGACACTTCTACCTAGTATAACCTACACGGTTAAAAAAAAAAAAAATAACTCTATATATTTCAACCATAGATATGGCTGCCATTTTTATAACAGTTCTCACTAAAGATAAACAGTTGCCATTCATATAGTTGTTCATCATGAGAGTTTGAGTGCACAGCAAAAACAGCAGATGAGATCACAGTCGGAAACCTTATTGTGAAGGACAATACCTGAGTCCTCGGCCGTTGTCTGCAGGGCCTGCAGCATGAGCAGCAGAAGGACGTGGACACTGCAACGACCCATGTTTCAGTGCACTGACAGAGGGAAGAAAGAGGACCCAGAGACAGTTTAAATGAGTACACTCTTGCAAAGAGGATGTTTTCTAAAGAGCCCTGCCAAGGATTCATACAGTAAGGAGGCAATCAATTACAATGGCTGAACGCTAACAGTTTGTCTTTGTCAAATCTTTATTTAAAACACTGATTATGGAATAAACTGCAGCCATTTAAAACCACCTGGAATAAAATTACACTTAAGATAAAATACCCTAACATAGCATATTCATGTGTATAATCATGTATGTTCATGTTTGGTTAGTTAGTTGTTGGTTAACAAGCTAATTATAACTAATGGCATTAAGGTAACGTCTTCTCTACAGGAGGTGTTCCTCTGCAAGTTAACAATGAGTGTAGCATTTTCAACAACAAAAGGTTAACATAATAACTAAAACTTCGCTATCACGGTAACACCTTAAATGTCAATGTCACAGCCTCTGGTTTTGACGTAAAAGCATACGACCAAGCAAAGCTATCAGCAATTCCTCTTTGTAGACCTCAGGGAGTGAGGGCTTGGTTGTTTGCTGAAGCTACAGGCCATTAACAAGCGGTTTTATTGGTCGTCCGCAGGCGCCAGTCAGACAGACGGCTGCCCGCTGCTGCTGTTAGCCATGCAAGCTAAGCTAGCTGCAAAGCACACGGCGCTGCCTAGCAGCTGGGCGAGGACCCTTAAAACAGCGATAAAAAACATTCACCTACCTGGCACACACGAATTGCGGCCTCTAACTCATTCTGTGATGTTTTTGTATCCCTCTAACAGGTTTAAATAATCGTATTAGCGTTGTTTGCTATGCAAGAAGCAGAACGCAGGACCACAGCCCAGCCCACCCACTGGCTGTCTTCCCTTCCAGCTACACATGACGTCACCAAAACATTATCATCGAGATGCATTGTGGGGCAGTGGACTCCTCCAACAGGTCGCAGGGTCTGGTCTATAATACATCCATCGTTGTAGGCTAAAATAACCATAACGTCAGTGATTTATTAGGTTACATATAGGCAATTCATGAGCTTTAAATGACCATTCAGGGGCGATTTACTTTGCTTCATTGCTTATGTCTAGTTAGTTGTTACTCATCCTTGAGTTTAATGTATGTACAAGTTAAATATAAAACGAATTAGATGAAGATTATTAATGTGCAGGGAGAGTAAAAAATGCAAATTCATCACTCATACCTAAATAATGTTAAGCAATGACATGTATGACTACTACAATATTTAAATACTTCTAGATACATTCTAGATACATGACTAGGATTTCAATACCACTATCAGACATACCAGACTATCGAACTTTGACTCAGACAACTATATCAACTTTACGAATATTAGGGAGAATCCATGGAGTATACTGTAATTTTAACTCTGAAAAAATATCTTACAGTCCAGTCTGTGTGCATTCACTTGGCAACCTAACACTTACAGAGTAGGCTACAGCGCCACAAGGATTTGTAAACAAGACAATAATTATAGGATCCATGAACAATTCCCAGTATGTCAATAAATATTTAGTCTCCCCATACAAGACTTGAGTTTAATAACTACCAATGAATAGGCTACTGATAGTGTTAAAACTTATATCATTGGTCAGTTTGTCAACATGATGTGCTTGTTGATCATTTTAATTAGTGTACTTACTCCCACTAATGAACTACGCTCTTGTTTTTTGTTCCGTTTGCATGCTTACTTAAATGTGGAATGTACATGAATTTCTGTTTGGTTACATCTATTTGAGAACATCCTTGTCTAACATTGCAGTCACAGTCATTCATTGAGACAGCTACACAGAAAGTTGGAAGTTTTAGCTGAATTTAGATCAATGCCTTATTATCTATATTCATAGATCAATAAGTTTGTTTTGTCATATGAGCCACTGCCTGTTTATTCTGTGACAGACCACGTGAGGTCAAGGGTCACTATTTGCATGATCCTTTTAAGAATAGAAAACTAACCTGGACCATATGGTATGTATGACACTTTTTACATTAGATAGCAATCTATAGCAGTGAATAAGTATAAAATATGTGAAATTATTATGTGCTATGTTTCTGCTGTCAAAACATGATTTGCATGAGAAGAAACACAGAAAGAAAGACTACATATCAGGATTTCTTGAAGTGTTTAATAGTGGAGGATGGCCAACATATCTGCAACAAACACTAATATCATAAGATATTAATTCACTTTTGTGAACTTAAGCATTTGTCAGAAAATGGCATATATTTATGGAGTGAGGCTGGTTTTCAGATCCTCATCTATTACACAAAATTGATTGTTAATCAATTGTTATTTTGGTGGTTAACCACCCCTCTTTGCTCCCACTGTATTTCATTACGTAAAACTATTTGACTGCTAGATTAAAAAGCATGTCCCTTCACCCATGCATGCTGAGGATCAGATATCACCCCCCCCCCAAAAAAAAGAGCTCTTCCTCTCTAAAAAACTTCATGAAAGCTAAGATCTCTTCATCTCCCAAGCAATCATGCAGATCTGTCATTGCATAACATTGCAACTAAAAGAAGGTCCTGAGAAGCTTTAATAACTTTACCTGAGTGTGTGTGTGTGTGTGTGTGTGTGTGTGTGTGTGTCGGTCTAAAGAGAGAAAAAGGAGAATTGTATCAAGTAGCACATATGTATTCCCTCCACTGGGTCCTGTGGCTGCGAACAATAGCCAGTGCTGTTTGTTCTTGCTTACCTGGGGCTTTAGTCTCCAGTGAGTTGGAGCAAGACCCAGCCAGTATCTATTCTCCACGAGCACAGCTCTAGCACAGAGACACATTGTCCAAAGCTTTTTTAATCAAAGACCCTTGGTCAACATTCTGTGCCAGTTGACCTGAACTGTTCCGAGCCTACGTGTGTCTAACACTATCCTCTCCACTGGGGATAAGTCTCAGTGGATAATTGGAGGAGGAAATGCTATACTGCTATCATGAGATGGAGGAAGGATTATACACTGAGGACTTTTTTAAGAGGAGGGGCTAGAGGAATAATGTAATGTTTTCTTCTTTCTACATTCAGCCTACCTGCCTTTTTCTCCCACCTTACCCTTTCACCCCCTGTTTCTGTCTCAGGACCAGGTTACAAGAGAGGGAGGGGAGTAGCTGAGTAATTTTTTTTGCCCCAATGAAAACCACCTGCTCCTCAAGTCTGTTGTATTAGAGAGATTGTCCCAAGCAGATTGCCTACCAGAGCCGACATGGAGCGTCTAGAGAGAAGACTGCCTGTAGCTTTCCTCCTCCTTCTGCCTCTTCTGTATGTCAGCTGTGTCTCCAATAAAAAAACTACAGGTACAAAAGAATTTCAATTTAAGACTATTTGTAGATTAAATTTTTTTTAATAGACTTGTCATTTTTTTTAATAGACTTGTCATTAACTATAACCTAGTTGCCTGTTTCAAGTGATGTTTTACATAATTTAGAAAGCGCAGTTAGGGGTGTTGTTATGAAACATTTGCAGGTGCACTATATGTTCTCTTGTAGCATTTAATTTTCACTTAATTTGCAACTATTTCCCTGTTTTGTTCAGTATCCTGGTGTGTATTGTCAGACGCTGAAGAGCAGAAGTGTCTGGATTTGGCTGGGAACGCCACAGCTCAGAATATAAGAGGAAGTTTGCAATGTGTCCGTGGCCTGAACACCAGAGACTGTATAAATAAAATCAAGGTACCTGAAGAAAAGGGGGTGGGAAAGTGGACTGACCAGTTTGCAGTATATTAACTATGACTATTTTCACCTTCATTAATTACTCAAATTTAAATACATGTCATGTGAAATGTTTCAGCTGCATGGAACAAACAAAACAAGCAGCTTTTGTATATGTTGTCAGACAATTTGGAATAACCGAGCATCCTTTTGTCATTTGACATTAACAAAATAAATGTGTTTTCGTTAGAATGGGACTGCAGATGCTGCCTCCATGTTTGCAGATGACATCTATGCTGCTGGCTTCTGCCACGGCCTCGAGCTCGCTGCAGGAGAGTCCCACAATGGAGTAGGTAAGTCACAGGTTTGACCTTTACAACAGGTAATAAAGGAAAGCACTGAAGCCTCAGCAGATTAACTAATGTAAGTCACTGAAGATGAAATCAGCTTCAGCTTGCTACAGCCACATACACAGTGTGAGGACACTATTATTATTTATGTCTTGTACCTTTAATTAAACATTTTCTTACTTTCTCCCCCATGTTCCCCTGATCTGACACATTTTTCCCACTTGCTGTTTTTTTTTCTCCCAAACCCTCCCTCCAGATGGCTTTAGCTACTACGTGGTGGCGATGGCACGTCGCTCCTCCTCAGACCTTTCCCTGCTGGAGATGCACGAGCGCAGCTCCTGTCACCCCGGAATACGCACCACAGTGGGGTGGACTGTTCCTATTGGCTACCTGGTCAACACTTCCCAGATCAGCATAGGGGAGCAGTGCAACTTTCCCAAAGGTTAGACAGAGCGGCATGGGAATAGGTGCAGATTGAGGCAGGAAAGGTGAGGGGATGTATAAGTGTGTGTGTGTGTGTGTGTGTGTGTGTGTGTGTGTGTGTGTGTGTGTGTGTGTGTGTGTGCTGTCTGTGTGTGTGTGTTGTACATGAGAGGTTCAGAGGGCGGAAGGATGAAGTAGTGATGTGGAACGAAGAGTGCAGGGATAAAGGAGACTGGAGGTAAGAAGAGAAGAGTCAGTTAGAGAACAGGGCATCTGTCTCTGTAAATGTGAGTGTGTGTGTCTTTGTATCTGTGTGTGTCTATCTGTGTGTGATGATGTGTGGAAGCTACATGAGAGGTTCAGAGGGAGGAAGGATGAAGTAGTGATGTGGAACGAAGAGTGCAGGGATAAAGGAGACTGGAGGTAAGAAGAGAAGAGTCAGTTAGAGAACAGTGCATCTATCTATCATGTATCTGTGAATGTGAGTGTGCGTGCGCATGTGTGTGTGTGTGTGTGTGTGTGTGTGTGGATGTAACAATGAAGAGAAAGACATATTGAAGATCGTTGTTTCCCCAAGAGGGAGAGAAGGAAGCAAGACAGAGAAGATGAATATTTTTCTAAGCATAAAGCTGGCGAAATGTATAGTTTTCTTATTGTTAACAAATCCCATGAAACCCACAAGGACTTGATCCCACTAAACAAATACTGCCTTTGTATTTAAATGATGATATAGCTTAATCCTCTTTGCCACAGAGCTCCATTCTTGTTCAGAAACTATTTAAAGCACATAAATGCCAAACCACAGTGTTGCTTTAACATGATAAACATCAGCATTGTAGTTTATTTTGAGTCTTGCTACCAAATAAGCAACCCAAATTATGTATTAATCTGCATCCGAAAATGGTCATCTGAATGTTACAGTAAAACAACAACATTACACAAGTTTTATTGCAACCCATTCTTAAAGTTTTACATCCTCAGTAGGAACAAATGTGTTTGGGGCTGAGGGCTGCAAGGTAGTGGACTGTTATTCGTTGACAAAAAGAAAAAGGAAATACATACAGAATAATATGAAATTGCTTTTTAAAAATTTGCAGCTACCTTACCGTGTAATTTCTAGTCTGGATCATATCATCATATGTTCTTTATATGGCAGCATGCTGGAAAAAACAACCATTATTGAAATGTCAGATAACACTATAGATACAACACTACAAAATAAGACAAAATAAAAACATCTGATAAGACAATTACCAATTACATTAATTGTTAAAAAAATCCAACAGATTATTGCCATTGAAGTTTGAAGACCCTAACTAATGTAACTAAAGAGTATTTCCATTATCAATAAAGCTGCCAATTTTGTTTTCAAAATAAAATGTTGTATATAAAATGTGTAAAGTTGCAGTTACAATTTCCTAAAGCCAAGGTGCAATCAAAACCTAAAATATATTCAGTATACTATCACATAAACAAAACAAAGCGGCACATCTGCACAAGTTAGAAGCTGAAACTTAAAAAAACGTTCAAAACTCAAAAATAGTTAAAAAATAATTTTGCATATTTTTTTAATCACTTTAACGTTTAACCCTTCTTTTTGAGCGTGCACTTGTACTGGCTAATTGGAGGAATGGCTTTTTAATTAAAAATGAATTATCCTACTTAAACCTTTCCTACACTTCTTCTAACTAATTATTTGTCTTTTTCACCAGCCGTCGGCAATTTCTTTGGTTACAGCTGTGTGCCGGGTGTCAAGGATGCCCAGCACGACCCGAGAGGCAACAACCCCAAGAACCTGTGCGAGGCCTGCATAGGAGACGACAACGACAGACACATCTGTGCCAACAACCACAGAGAGAGGCACTACGGAGAGGCAGGGGCGCTGAGGTACAACACTGACACTAATAAGATGGGAAATAATATGCTAATGGCACCCAGAGGTGAAATAGTTGTTACAACTTCTGCCTCTGTGTACTCTACTTCATATCTAGTACAGCATGCTGTCTCCATTAAGGCAACATAGTAATTAAAACAGCATGTTCTCAATCTTATAAACCAAACAAAGTTGACCAAAGTGCTGTTCATAAATAAAATACATAAAATAGAAACTCACACTGGCATAACAGCTGTCAAAGGCCAAGGAGAAGAAGTGGGTTTATAATGAGGGATTAAAAACTACCTCAGTCCTCAGTCCGTAGGGAGTTGGGCTGGGAACCGGAGGGTTGCCGGTCAAATCCCCGTACGGACCAAAGTATTGTGGTGGACTGGTAACTGGAGAGGTGCCAGTTCACCTCCTGGGCACTGCCGAGGTGCTCTTGAGCAAGGCCCCAAACCCCCAACTGCTCGGAGCGCCTTTCCATGGGCAACCCTCTGACATCTCTCCATTAGTGCATGTATAGGACCTGAGCATGTGTGTGTAATTCAGGCCTGTGTGTAATAACATCAGAGTGTAAAGTGTAGTTTCCCTTGTGGGATTAATAAAGTATAATAAAATTAAAAAATAAATATAAAAAATAAAATAAAAAACAGCCAGTGAAAAGGCCTGTCTAATGGGCAGAGGCAGATCGTTCAACAGTTTAAGAGCTGCCACAGCAAAGGCACGGCCCCCTTTGAGCTTACGCTTTGTTTTGGAAATAGAGCAGTTGATCTGTTTAGTTGCTGAGCTAATCAGTTTTAGGGAAAAAAGCTAACGTAATGATGGTAGTAATAACACATTGATGAATAAGTGACTTGAGTGTTTTAGTTAGAAGACATAAAATATGACATAACATTCATTAAATTGCAAACAGAACTGCATTGCAAACAGAACTTTTTAATGTGACTTTCACTCAATGCCTGCATGTGAAATGATTTGATTCACAAATATATAGAGTCTTATTTTGCTCAGTAAAATAGCCTTTTGACGTAGTGAGATGAGAATAAGAAATTGATGTTGTGTAACAATAGGTGGCAGAGGAAATGTATTCATGGTCTCCAGAGTCATGCTGTTACAAAAACACAAGGGTGCTGGTTTCCACCTTATTCATCTATTTATAGATGAAATGTGTCTGATTATTTGATTATTCGTTTGTTTCATGGTTTTCTTTCAGGTGTGTGGCAGAGAACCTCGGGGATGTGGCCTTTGTCAAACACACAACAATCTTTGAAAATTTGGACGGTGAGTGCTAATGTGCATTTTGGAGACTACACAACTGGTTATATAATGGTATAATTTTAGAATTTGAATGTATGATGAGGTTATTTGGGGCCAGGAGAAAGAGAGAGAGAGAGAGAGAGAGAGAGAGAGAGAGAGAGAGAGAGAGAGAGAGTGCTAGTCTGTGTCAAGACACAGGATGTCAGTGTTTCACAATTTTCTTTTACATTGTGGGAAATCCAGAATAAAAGGAATAGACTACACAGTTTATATGGTACATGATGCGTGTTTTTATCAGACAGAGATCGACAAACAGACAGATAGATAACAGTGAGAAACAGATATCAATACAGGCAGTCGTTCAAACATTTTGTCCTGCTAGAAAATGCCCTAATTCTTTGTTTGCAGCATCTGCTCCTCCGCTTTGGGCAACATCCAAAATTAATGGTGATCATTATCCCAGTCACGCTACACAGACTCTGCTGGTAGAAGAAGCAGTTTAACGCTGGCTCCACAAACACTGTAAAATTAGCTGTTTAACAAAGCATGCTCTCTCTCATATGGTTCAGAAATGTCCCGAGTCGGACCAATTAACGGAGGTTTGTGCTGTTGTCTAGAAAGGGAGAAGGTAGCTTCAAGGTGGTCTATATTTTGCCTTTATTTGTACAGCTAAATGTTTTTTGTGTGCTTTTTAAATTCTTAGGT
The DNA here is from genome assembly GCA_013375575.1 of Percina caprodes. Lineage (NCBI taxonomy): Eukaryota > Metazoa > Chordata > Actinopteri > Perciformes > Percidae > Percina > Percina caprodes. The sequence continues at coordinate 16,231 of JABXJD010002218.1, read as the reverse complement.
GGCCAACCAAATGTCTCAAAATAAAATGTTCAAATATTTAAAATATTAAGCCAACATTCTCATCACAGGCACATTTAATAAGCTGTACTGTAGCTGGCTAGTGTAATTTGGAATATTGTGTTGTTTCTCCTTTGAAAATGCCTGGACTTAACAAAATCTGACACACCTTCTCACCTCTGCTGCAAAGGTAAGAACCAGGAGTCCTGGGCCCTGGATCTGGAGCTGGAGGACCTGAAGCTGCTGTGCCCAGATGGAACCGAGGCGGGTCTGGATGAGTTTGACCGATGCCACCTGGCGGCTGTCCCCACTAACGCTGTGGTGGTGCGCATGGAGGACAAGTGTCGTGTCTGGAAGTACCTGGAACGTTTACAGGTGGGTGTGGACAGAAATTAGCCGTGTGTGAGTGTGTGTGTGTGTGTGTGTGTGTGTTATTCTCCAGACATATGTGTTTATTTCTGTCTCTCTTCTATCTTTCTTCTTTACTGAGTATGTTTGGGAGAGGCCAGATGACTGATACGTCCTATTCTGATCCCCTGGCTACACGCTCACACAAACCAAGAAAAAACACATACACATGTACACAGACCACGCCGACGCACTTCCATGCCCTTATACATTAAGTCCTGTCACGCAGCTTCTCTCTCCTTCAGAATGCATTTGGCAATGCCACGGAGGGCTTCCGTCTGTTCAGCTCAGCAGGCTACGGCGAATCCGATCTGCTCTTCAATGATGCCACCCACCACTTGCAGAGGGTTCTGGGTAGCTACACCTATTGGCTGGGCCCTACTTACACCACCATGCTGCAAGCCTTTGAGTGTGAGGGTAAGAGTGATAGTATCTTTTTGCTTATGTGTAAATGTGTGTTTATATGGATTTGCTGATGAAACGAGTGGCTGGAGGAGTGTGTTTTCCTTTGTGTTTGTCTTTGTATCCACTGCAGCTGTTCTCATTATTGTGCTTTCCCTCCAACAGGTTTCTGCTGATGGAACAGGAGGAAAACATCCACCGCGTCAATGTCCACCCCCTACCTATGTCTCCGTCCTCCTTTTCTGCGTCTCCTTGCTGCTCTTTGTGTCCTTCTGCCACTCCATCTTGCCATCTCTCATTTTCTATGCTTTGCGTCTTTTGTTTGTTTTCCCCCTGCAGTTCCCCACCCATTTTCTATATCAATATGCCCCACTCCTCCTCCAACCTAGTGCTTCACTTGACAGATGCTGTCTCTTTTTGATTTTTTAAAGATGGGTTTGATAACATTTTTTAGTTTAGATACTCCATAACCATACATCTCCCTCAATTTTGATTTATACATACAAAAACTCTACAAAACACTCTGTTAAGAAATTGTGTCCTTCTTGTTGCATTAGCCTAAGTGTCAGTATCACCCATACACCCCCTCCTCCCACAGGGTCTGTCTCTGGCACTGAACAACTGGGTGCTATTAACTTTGAGCTTAGAGGTCTCAGTTACTGTACGTGTATGTGTGTATGTAAGTATAGACTTTTTTCCCACAGCCATTATTGCCCTAATTGGCAGTCTGGCATACCTTACTGTTTGTGTGTAAGTGAGAAAAAGTGTGTGTCTGTAAGTTTATGTGTTAGTGTGTTGATGGGATTGCTGCTTTCCCATGGCTTGTATAGCTTAGGACTTTGGCTCACCGCTTTTTCACGTCAGGTATGGTGGAACGGACTATGCCAGCTCACAGTGTATTGTTACACTATACAGTTAGGAGAAACTGGATTAGGGCTTGGGCTGCTTCCAGTGACCCGAGTGAGTCTCTTTCTTTTTTCTTTTTTTTTTTTTTTTTTAAAAGCTTTGATAATTTTCTCACCTGTTCTCATTAAAAAACATTTGCATCAACCAAAACTCCCAAAATGTGCTCTCCCATACCAACTTAGTCAGTCTTGCTTCAACACAGCATTTGGAATACATTTTTCTCCAATTTATCATTTATGCTTTAAGATTCCATTGGCAAGACATTGATAATGACAGAAGTTACTAACAAAAGATGTCCTAGACACGGTGTTACAAGCAGAAATTAATCAGTGCAGAGTGTAATATTATCAAAGAATTTTCACAAAGAAGAGTGTTACTGAATATTACGCTATGGACGAATGGTGATTGTGAGATATTCAAGGAAGGGTAATTAAAGAATCACAGTTAGATCATCAGCATGTTTAAAGCCCCACTTGACCTACAGAATTGTGTACTGTAAAATGTACGGACTGCTCTGGGCTTAAGTTGAGTCTATATCTTTATTATTTTCACGTTTTGCAACACAGAGCTGGGCAATAAACTGATAAACCGGATGAAGTTCTCCTCGCCAAAGTGTTTTTTTCTGGCCTCATTGTACTGAAAGACATCCAACGAGTTAGAACTAATACAACAGATGCTGAGGCTATGGCATGCTTTTGCAGGACTCTGTTTTGAAAAAGAAACCCAACGTCTTCTTTTTAAAATAAAATCCTGTCATAATTCATCCTCCTGATGGCAAAAAACTCAAAACAAAATAAAAGATACCACAATTATTGAGAGAAGCAATATGTTTCACCTCATTTGAGAAGGGTGAAAGGCATATCAGTTGTACTAATTCAACTTTGGTTTGTACCATTGGTGTTGTTTCTGCTATTTTTTATTTTGACAGGCTTCAAATTATGTAAATACTCATTATGGCTTGAGTGTGTAGTGTTGCAAACCTTCTCTCTTTTTCAACCAATTAAATGAACGATGATAAAGAAATAATCCTCTCTAGTCCTTTCGAGCTGACTTCTAATTATCTTGAAACAGCTACATGATATCTGTGTGGAAATGAATTATGCTTGATAACATCTCTCTCGGTCCATCTCACACTCCCTTTTCTCGCTCTGTCTTTCTGCCTCTCCCACACACACACACACACACACACACACACACACACACACACACACACACACACACACACACACACACACACACACACACACATTCACTCAGATATAGGCTGTATGCTGGAAGGAGAGAAGGAGGCGAGGAATTAGGACATAGAGAAGTAGAAAAAAAGGAAGGTCACACACACACAAAGACCTGCACACAGAGACTCAGGTGCTCACTCAGGTGGAGAGAAGCACCTCCCAGGTAGACAGGTGAATCAGGGACACCAAATCTTCATAGGTGGTCCCCACAAAGAGACAGACCTCTACTGAGCATGCACCAAATGGCCCTGCTGGAACTGCTCCACCTCATTGACAACATTAATCCTTTAGAGGAAGTCTGTGGCTGTGACGGAGGAGTACCATTTAGCAGCGAGCAGATACTGTAGATAAAACTGCATTGCAGCAGAGTGCTGCAATCACTCTCAATCCTCAGCTCTCTTGCTGGCCATTTTGCTGTAATGCATAAATAAAAACAACTAATGTGGCCCTTAGTACAGCCCTCTCAACCATGAGTGGTTTGTAAGAGAGGAAAGGGTGCCGATATACCACTGGTGGAAATTAACCAGTAATTTGATGCATTTGCACTTATATAAACAGCATAAAAACAGATCACAGCAGTGAAATAAGATAAAGTCTGGAAGGTCAAAACCATAGACTTCCACCAAATTGATAGTACTGTAGTAACCTAATCTAAATGAACTTGCAAAATAATACATGAAATAAACATGTATTTTGACCTAAAAACTGTACTTTAATGTATTTTAATTTTATGCCCTCAACCTTTCTACTGCACTGCAGCTGTGTACTGAGATTTAACTAAATACATGGTAAGTAAGTAAGCAAGCAAAATGTTTGGTACCGGTACGGTAAATATTAACACTTTATGCCATTTACTACTCCTACTTTTTCAAAATGAAATACTATACATTTTACATTCATCTGACATAGATTGTTAGCCTACTATTCACTTAAGCAATTTTTCATACAAAGTAAATGATTAATTTGCAAAATATGACTCATTGCTATAGATTTAAGTAGTTAAAATTGTCTCCATATTGAAAGATTACACAAGTAAAATGCTGCTCATAATTTTAATGCATCACTGATAACAATCTACTTATTATAGTATAATGCTATTCTGTATGAAGTACTTAAACGTTGACACTTTCGGTACTTCTTCCTAATGTAGGCCTTTATTTATAATGGGGTATTATTTAGTGTAGTATTGCTTAAGTAAAGGATCTGAACACTTGTTTCACCACTGACTAAAATAGTCCAATAGTAGAATGTGCTGTAATATAACACTCTGAAATGGCCCATTTTAAATATAGAACACTTTTGTAGCCTACATCTTGCTGCAAATACTTGATCATTAACCCTTAAAGGTCCCATGACATGAAAATTTCACTTCATGAGTTTTTTTTAAACATTAATATGAGTTCCCCCAGCCTGCCTTTGGTCCCCCAGTGATTAGAAATGACGACAGGTATGAACCGAGCCCTGAGTATCCTGCTCTGCCTTTGAGAAAATGAAAGCTCAGATGGGTGGATCTGGAATGTTGACCCTTATGAGGTCATAAGGGGCAAGGTTACCTCCCCTTTCTCTACTTTGCCTGCCCAGAGAATTTGGCCCATTGATGTGAGAGAGACATTGGCAGTTGGTCAAGGCCTCCGGCCTCCGCCTTACCCCCCCACCTCTCCTCCTTAAGAGCTACAGACTCAGAAATGGCACGTCCTAAGGAAAGCTTATTGTGGGACTGGCTCTAGTGGCTGTAATTCTGCACCAAGGCTGGATTTTGGGAAAGAGACTTCAGATATGGTGTTAGGGGACCACTAAGGTCTAAATAAAAGAGACTTCAGATATGGTATTAGGGGACCACTAAGGTCTATATAAAAGCATCCAAAGAGTCAAGGGACCTTTAAAGTTAAGTAAAGGTAAAGAATACTTATCCCAGTCCTTGTTGATGTCAATATGTCTACATCAGAAAGTGTGCAAGGATGCATTTTTTCTGGGAAGATTTGTGTTTGAATTCGTGCAGGCGTGTCATCTTACGTGTTTGTGGGTGTCTTTATCTCCGCTGATGCGGGTGATGGCACAGGACTGGAGACAATTTGACCGGAGGTTGCGAGGCGAGAGCGGCAGAGAACAGAGGGATGACAGTGATGGAGAGGGAGAAGAGAGAAGAGTGACAGGTAATCCATCAGAGGCGTTACTGTCATTATTCAATTACCACCCATCCTTAGCACTCCTGATAACCCCGACACACACACACACACACACACACATACACACACACACACAGTTGCATTGCATTGAAGTTGCATTGAAGAAGTGGATCCACTTACACAAGGTGGGTTTGTGCAGTGTTGGTGGGGAGGTGAGTCAGGGCATGGGGGCTTGGCACTGGTTCTTTATATGCTTTTAGTGCAACAGACCCTTGAATCTCAACTCCTTCTTCTCTCATGTCCTCTACTCCCCCCACACCTCTCTCATCCTTCACTTTTTCTCCTCCTCATCTCTCTTCCCCTATCGCCTCTTCCTCTTCCCTTTTCCCTTCATCTCTAGTTCCCACCATAACCACCTTCCCCTCACATCCTCTTCCCTCGCTTCCCCCCTCCTCTTATTCCCCATTTACACTCTCCTGAGCCCAGAGCCGATAAGGAACATGGAGTATGATTAGACACTAGTGACACCAGGCTTATCGGTCTGCTCCCGTAATGCTCCCCAGATCACTTACAGTACACAACAAAAGCCAAGGAGCGCACACACACACACACACACACACACACACACACACACGCACACGCACGCACACACACACACACACACACACACACATACGCACATGCGCACACACACGCACACACACACACACACAGAGCAAGTCTCACAAGACTGGCTATCAATTCTAAATATCTTTTTATGTTCGGTTTGTGTGACGGCACATGTTGTCTCCATATTGAATATTCCATACGCAAGAGCTGGGTGAAAAATGACCGTGAGCAGCAAATTGTTTGAGTGTGAAGCAGCAGGGAGGAGGATGTTTATGCATTACAGTTTGTGCAGGTGAGAGTGAGTGTGACATGAGGGTTCAGGGCTCAGTGGCTTCCACTGGATGAGAGAGTTTGAGGTACCAATCACTAGATGGCACTGTCTCCTCAGCAGTGTGCAGCACATCCATCATGCCTTTTCCAATATAACAGTTGTAATGCAACAGGGTGATCCAAATAGCACACGCACTGAGGCTCCTCTCTCGCCATCACAACTCTAGCTGTTTCTGCATCCTGCGCCTCCCTCCTATTTTCTCATTTACAACCCCCCTTACTCTCTTATTTCTCCTCTTTTCTCATGTATTATGTCTTCCCCTCTCCTCACCCTATCCCATTCTTCCTCCTCTCCTCTCCTCTCCTCTCCTCTCCTCTCCTCTCCTCTCCTCTCCTCTCCTCTCCTCTCCTCTCCTCTCCTCTCCTCTCCTCTCCTCTCCTCTCCTCTCCTCTCCTCATCCCGTCCTTCCTCTATTGATCTCACCTCTCCTTTTTCTTTTCTATTATCCTTAACTCAACCTTTCTCCTCTCTCCCTCTTTTCTCTTTTCCTGTCCTCTGCTTTTTCTTTTCCACTTTAATTTCCTATTCTCTCTTTACTTATTTCCTCTCTATTCTTTACTTTGTCTCCTCATGTCCCCCTGTCTCCATCTCTCATGTCCTTTGTGTCCACCTCCCAATCTATTCTCCTCTTCTTGTCTCTTCCCATCTCTTCCTTCTTGACCTTTCTTATTTTCTCCTCTCCTCTCTCCAAACCTCTACCCCATTTTCTTCTTTTCTGTTAGTTTTCTGAGTAATCTCCTCTCATCCGTGTCCCTTTCCCTTCTCCCTTTCTTCCCTACTCTCGTCTCTCAATTATATCTTTTACATTCTTTCTCTCCATCTCTTTTTTCTGTCTTTCGCGTCTTCTCATCTCTTCCTCTATTCTCACTTCTCTTTTACCTTGTGTTTCTCTTCTTTATTCCTCTTTCCCCTCTCATCCATCTTTCTTCTCTCCTTTCCTCTTCTTGTCTACACCTATTTTCTAATTTCTTCTCCTTTTCTTTTTTCTCTTCTATTTCTACTTTCTCTCCTCTCCTCTATGGGGTAGTAGCTCTGTAATGTTGTTAGGACATGCTCTCATTAATAACCTACACTCTGAGAGTCTTTGCTAGTGAAGCGTGAATCTCTCATTCGTTTGGGGACGAATAGAGGGTGTTTCACGAGCGTGTGTGTGTGTGTGTGTGCATTAAAGACAGAAAAAACACGACGGGTGGAGGCAATGTAGAAAAGCATGTTTCCTCACGTTGTTTAATGGTGCTGGATCAGCCGGCAGGCTGCTGGTCCAATATGTTTTATTTGTGTGTACTGTAGGTGGGCGCGTGGATCAGTTCCAGAAGTCCTTGAGTCTGACCCTGTTAGGGAACCTTGCCTTTGGGCATCCCATAGTCCAGTGCTCATTACTGCTGTAGGCACACACACACACACACACACACACACACATGCACACACACTTATTTACACACAAACTCACATCGAGCACGCTACAAAGCCATCGTCTCGCGTGCCAACACCCACTTCCAGTTAGAGGTAGATGGCAGGTGCAGGTGTGTATGTGTGGTACTATATCGCCAATGTACACTATGTTATAAGGTAAAACAGTAATTTGTGAGCAGTGCTTTCTGAACCTCATTAAGAAAAAGGTTATTTTAAGTGTCACACATAAACGTGAAAGTTATATAAGGTAATGGTTGCACTCAGGCAATTAGCAGCGATAGGGAGTGAGGGGGGGGGGTAGTTAGAGAGTGTGTGTAAATCAACACAAGTATAACAAGGATGTGTGTGGTTGTGTTTGAGTGCAGCACATGTGTGCGTGTGTGTTAGATTTATGCTCCGTGTGCCACCTCTATCTGTTCCGGTGCTCCATAACGAGCATACAGGTGTACGAGCCAGCAGGCTGGACACTGACTGATACATTACTAATGCTCACACATTCACTCTCTCTCTTTCTCTCTCTCTCTCTCTCTCTCTCTCACACACACACACACACAAACACACTAACGCACACACAATGTAATGTATTGTACAATAAGTGTTGTCTAACCTCAGCAGTACACTCAGCTTTGGCAGAGAGACAGAAACAGAGAGGAGGGGGGATGAGAGAGGGTGATTAAATAGTCTAGTTAGTCCACAGAGTGGTTGAGAACATTAAGAGCTTGGCCATTCATCAGTATAACACACATACACATATATACACACACACACACACACACACACACACACACACACACACACACACACACACACACACACATTCATATTGATTGCACAAGTTAAAAATGTCTCTGCTTGGTGAGCCAATGAACTCTCACAGGAAAACAAAAACATATTCCCAAAAATTCCCTTATGCGCGCGCACACACACACACACACACACACACACACACACACACACACACACACACACACACACACACACACACACACACACACACACACACACACACACTCATTTTCCATCACTTACCCGTCCTGTCATAAGTGTGAGCACTGGCTCATTAAAACTCTTCAAACTCCCTCCCACACCTCACCACCCGTCTCCCTCCCTCTCATAAATGGACAGGGCTCCTCACTGCTTCAGAGGTGGTGATATAAAAGGGAGAAAAATAACTGAGCCAGAGAGGATAAGGAGGTAATGCAGGTGGGCTGTCAAACAAGAGAAGATGGGGATGGAAAAACTGGTGGATTGTCAAAGAATAAGCAGACAAAATGAGGAATGAGCGGGGAGGATTTCTACAAAAAGGATGAAGAATGAGCAGATTGGGGAAAGGACAAACAGTCAGGAAAAGGGAGGATAAGCGGTTTGGATGAACAAAACTGAAATAGAGAGGAAGGAGGGGAGGAATTAAAAAGGTTGAAGAGGAAACCAAAAAGTAAATGACAAGGATAAACAGGGGAGAAGAAGAGTGAGACGAATATGGAGGAAATACAGGAACAGTCTAAAAGGTAGCAGGAGAAAATGAGGAAAAAGAAAAGAAAACAGGATGGTGGATAATAGAGCAAATGGGGATAAAAAGAAAGACATTAAGAAATGATGTATAGGGAGCAAAATGAGGCATTTAGTTGGCGATTAGTAAATGGGATGAACTGGGAGGTAAAGGAGAAGAGGCAAGGACATCATCAGAGAGGAAACAGGGAGGGGGGGAGGAGAAGAGAAGAGCAGCAATTTCTCCTTCTGCTCTCAGTAATTCCCAAATATGAAGTCCCTTGTTATCACTGTTTAGTTTTAATCTACAGCCTTATAGTCTTTTTCATTATCAGGATAATGCCACTTATTACCTCTTCATCACCAGGAATATTGTGATGGATGTGTTCCAATCAACCCCGGCATTAATATGATCAGCGTGGACATTAGCACAATCAGTCAGCACGCCGTTGATAATAACTCATTATTGTTGTGATTTAGTCCCAACGCCACGACAGCTGGAGCTGCGTTTAAGGACCATTAGTTACAGGGAGATGGAGTGAGGGAGGGGGGAATAGAAGAAAAGTGCCCGGGAAGGAAATGGTGGAGGAGGAAGTGACAGAAAAAGGGAAGCTAGGAAGGAAGGAAGAGAAAGGTGGAGAAAAATGAGAGTGAAAGTGCGAACGAGGCATAGAAAACAAATTAAGGCTGCATTCATAAGCGTGTTTGGATTCTGTTTCTTAAGTGTTTACTGCTTTAATTTAGTTCATTGGAGCAGGTGAGACTAATGAGATTCAAACTCAGGTGGCTCCAACTAACTGAAACAAGGCACCTGAAAATGCAGGTGCCGGTCTTTCAATAGAAAATGAATAGGGGTGAACCCACTGTGGGTTTTCATGGTTAACATGAGTGTAACATGAGTGCTCAAACCATTCAGAACCCTTGTACCCCACAGTATATGCCCTGCATTTGCATTTGCATTTGTTTCTCCACTCATTTATTAATGTTTTTCCATTGATTTGTCATCCATCTGTAGATCTCATAGTCAGCAATTATAACAAAATTGATCAAGGAAATACTGTACTAATGCACACACACTATCTCTTTGTGTGTTTTTCATTGATATGAGCACCAGGAAGGGTAAATTGTAGAAAAAGGTCTGTCATGCTTTGCTTTCTGTAAATTACAAGAACTTGGATTTGTTTTGACACCCCTGCATTGCCTATAATCTCCAACCTTGCATGATGGCGTAAAAGCAAAACTGCTCAACAAAGCTAAAGTATTAGTGACTCCTGTTAATAAGCCCTAGTTTACTTGTAATCAGGTAGTGTGAACATGAACAGACCAATTGCAGAAATGCAACAAAGTTAACTTTTAAGCCCTACATCTATGGAACGTGTGTGTGTGTTTGTGTGTGTGTGTGTGTGTGTGTACGCGCAAGAAGAATGTAGCTCAGCATGAACAGTGCCCAAAAGGACTACACCCAAAATCTTCTGCTCTCCCCCATAGCATTGCAGCACCCTGCTGTGAGATACGGCACTAAAGCAGCTGCGATCGTACGTCTCTGCTGTAACCCGGGAGTGTGTTCCCTGTGAAAAATGGGACAGAACGAAAAACAGGGTAGAAGGTATCTCACACAACTAGCATTAATATTATATTAGACCACATCACCAAAGGACCAGATCAGTGTTGCTCATACTCACACTCGCCAACATCTATTACACAGTAAGTGGAGCACTCCTTATGAATATTATACACCTCTGTGTTAAAAGCTTTCTATCTGCGTGACATTGCTGGCAAGCTGCTCCACAGCTGTCAAACCGGTGTTGGAGAGTGAGAGAGAGGGTCTGGAGGTGTAGGGTGTAAGCCTGAATGCGTGTGAATGTGTGTGTGTGTGTGTGTGTGTGTGTGTGTGTTGGTTTCGGGATGCATCCTGTCATTATTGCACAGCTGTAAGGAACCAGTATGACCACATAGAGTTTACAGAAGACGAGTATCCTGCTGTGTGTGTGTGTGTGTGTGTGTGCGCACAGAAACAGAAAAGCCATCTTACTGTAGCATGTTTATGAATATATCACTTTTTTAATTCAAAACACACGTGTGATTATTTTACTCTGTCCCATATAGACAATGTTTGCAAATGTGTGCAAAAAGCACAGTATGTCAGCTGTATGTCAGGTGAGATTAGTATTATGATTTATTTATGCCTTGATTATGTTTTATTTGTGTGTGTTTTTGCGTGTTACATTAATGTACAAGTCATAGGGTTCCTGAAAGGAAGTGTTTTTACATTAATATGTGTGTCTATTTGCTTCCTTGCTGAGAGTTAGATGAGAAAATGAATACCACTCACAGACATGAGAGTGGTACCAACCTTCTCATCTCATGGCAAGAAGGCAAAAAGAGAATTTCCCCAAACATTAAACTATAGTGGAACTATTTTTTTCATAAAAATTATATAATACATACAGTACATATATCTGACTTGGTAAATGTTGATTAACATCTTTTCTTAATTATGGTGATAGAAAACATAATTAAATACTTAATTAAACTAGGTATTATTATATAAAGGTCATTTCGAGACAAGGTTTTTACGCACACACACACACACACACACACACACGCACACACACACACACACACCCACACACACCCACACACACACACACACACACACACACACACACACACACACACACACAGCTCTGGCTATAGCACCAACCACGTATACCTTTTAACCTTAAAATCAGCTTTTCACTAATGAGGTCTTGAGCTCACAGACTATTCACCCAGTTTTTCTACTCTTGCTGAGACCAAATGTCCCCACATGCCTGTAAAAAACCCTTTTTTATTATCACACTCTCTGCTCCTCACCTCTCCTTGGCACCTCTCCTCTGAGGCCTCTGAAGGCAGCTGGCTGTGAGAGCAGGTCTCTGCTCTATTAAAACCAGACCTCATCTCATCTGCCATCTATACCACTGTAAATACACTCTGTATGTTCGCACCGTGCTCTGCTCTCCTTGAATGCCTCGACCCGCCGTCCTCTCTGCACTGGCAGCGAGGTATATATTAGGTTTTTCAAGGCCGGGTATCCTTGAACTATTATAAAGTGCCTTTTTAGTGCTTCCTGTGCAGTTATCCAGCAGCTCAGTTCACTGAATGAAAATGTGACCATAAAGGACATTTGGCGCTTTTGTTTTTTTTTTTAGCACAAGGGGACTCATTAAAGAAACAAAAAAATTATAATTTACTGTTAAATTGCCTCTCACTACAAAATAATGGCTAACTTGAATTGTAAAATTACAACTCCAAGCACCATGATTCTTCTAATACTTTTAGATTTTACACAGACAAAAAATGGCCTTCAGAATAATTTCCCACCTTTACTGTGGTAGACGGCATGCCCTTTCATAGATCCCTAAAGTTCATCAGCCCTTCTAGTGTTAAAATCGTACAATTTCACAATAAGGCGTTAATAATAATAACGTTTGATCTATTTCATTTAACAACCTCTATATCCATTTAGCAGGATGTACACTGTGACAATAGGATGGGTCATATTAATTTGGGTCATTGAAGGGAATATAGAAAAAGGTCTCTTAATGTGCATTAGGTATACTTATATAAAGCTATAGTGTATTGGGCACATTATACATTTTCTGCAGATGTTCAAATACTCAAGGATTCAAAGGATGAATCATCTTCACAGCAAGTAAACGTCTGATTTGGGAAAAATACACAAGTGCTGCATGCTTTTCATCACAGCAGGTATTCATGATGTGCTGTTGGAAGTATCCACGTTGATCTGCATCAAAACACATGCGGGATAAATGAAAATTAAAAAAAAAGTATTCACATATTCCTTGCCCAATGGCCACTCCACTTTTCTTTTTTAAATAACTGCTTACACTCAAACTCTTTACATGTCACACAATTTTTGAAACCTCTCACTCAAAGAGCACACCAAATATTGCACCAAATAGCTAAAACCATAAGCTATTTCTCAGCTTTTCACTCAGTTTTCAATTGCATGAAAACCTGTTTTTCAAAACGCTACACACAATTCTCCACATGATACACAAAAATCGCACAGGAAGTGACTTGCTTTCCTTTCCAAACTCAACCAATCAAAATGTAACTTTGCATTGGTGTTTTACACTTTAATTTTCAACCCTTCTCAGCAGATGACTTTTACCCTAGTAAATTTACTCTTGTACTCTATCATTGGGACATATGGGAATGTAGATAAAGACAAAAAAAAGCTTTAAAATTAGAACAACCGTGTGTACATTGTAAATCCAAAAATGTATTCAAAAAAGTGTTTGCCATTTGATGAAAATGCTTCATATTGAGATGTGTTTATGGCATTTTGAGTGCGGTGTTTCATTTTCACATTGTGTGTGTCCAGTTTTGGGAATTGTGTATAGAGTTTTTAAAAAAGGTGTGACTGTTTTGAAAATGTGTGTAAGCAGATGTTAGAAACTGTAACCAAGGTTGGAGCCAGAAATTTAGAAATTCTGAGGTGCTTAGTCCCAGAAACTCAGAATCCTCCTCAGAAGACACCAAAAAGAGCCTCTAAACTATTTGAATTTGTAATATTTTGTTTAATCAGTTAACATAATCAATAATGATGTCCATCCTGCCAGGAGTACACTCCTCAGTGTCCTATCCACCGACGTAAATGAGATTATCTTGGTCATATCCAACATCCGATTCAGTACTGTTCTTTTTCAGTCTCAGTTTTGGAGACAATGGCACAAATGCCTTTTTTAAGAGTATAGATAATGTATTTAAATATATGCAGTATATATATTTTTTTTTACATTTTATATTATAAAATTGTATTATACCTCTGGGATTATTTATGTATTAAGTGTTGTGTGTATAGTGCTGTCATTTTATTGACCATGAGTCTGTAATAAAGTCTTATTAATAGCAGCTACCGTTTACTGTTAATTGAGATACCAACCAACAAACCAATGGACAAACAGGGATGAAAAACCCTCTTTAGGGGTTTTAAAAGCTACACAAAAATTACACAAAAAATATGATTTATTAATATGAAAACAGAGAGAGAGATGGATCTTGCTGCCATCGAAGTTACGTATACTCATGCCGACAGGAACTAGGGGTTTTGATTATTGATATTAACCTACTCCCTTTCATTACCATTAAATGTAATTTGATTTTACAATTTGGTTGGGAAGAGATAAACACATAATTTGATCAGAATGAATCTGCTAATTGTGCCAAGAGCGAGGCGCCTCTGACGCTCATTCATGAGTGAAGATAGTTGTGGAAACTTTCCCGGCGGGTCTACAGTACAGAAGTTAACTTGCCTATAACATGGCACGAAAGCGCATTGTGGGTTTCTTCATGAATCAATCACAGGCTAAAAAGCCTAATAGACCTGGGGCAGAAAAGCCAGAAACTGTACGAAACATGTAGCAGCAGCACCTCTACATCTGTCACTCCCATAGCGACCCGGCTAGCAACAGACGACGAGGCAGATAACCTTTGATTTCATTTTAATACCCTTGTATTTTGTGGCTCATTGATTGAGCTTGTAGTAGGCCTATTCTGTACCATCTTCGTAACTCAGTGCCCACATCTTGCATTACCTGTGCCTAGTTTTGCCCTGTCTGGGATTTTGGATTTCATTCTTGTTTTGGTTTTGCCGCTTGTGGATTGTGTGATGGATGCAGTGTGGTGGTTGACCTTTGGTGGTTGAAGATCTCGAAAGTTTTTCAGCACCCCCAACTCAAAATATGTTCCCGCGGCCATGTGTTTATTACTACATTATGTAATAAGTGTTTGTATATATTTCAATTTAGGAAAACATCACTCAGAAATGCCACATTTAGGTAGTTAGCAGTCATAAAGCAAAAGTGAGAGCCACAAACAGCTTTTCCAAACATCTGTTAAGTGTTACTCACTAATAAGAGGTTCCCAGTGGTTGGAAAGCACTCATTTTACAAACAGGTGTTCACAGGAGGGAGAGGGGCTGGATATTTATTTAAGAACATTATGCTAGCTTTGCCAAATGAAAAGAAAAGAAAACCTTCTGTTTTAAAAAATGAACAAAAGCGGAAACTCACAAGTCTTGGCACCCGTTTCTAAAAGGGTACATTTAATAGGTATTGCAACTGTGTCCATGATACAAATAGCTACCTGTCTTATTTTTAATAGTCATTCACACAATGTTAAAATGAAACACTTTTTATCCATGGTAGGATGATCAATATACATTTTCACTTAGATGGTGGTATCAGACATTAATTTCTTCTTAATGTTCTCTACCAGCTGAACAAATTACAACATTGTGTTGAATTGAAGGGGAGAGTTCTTCAGAGAGGTTGAGACTAATCTGATTTTACTAGGAGACATAAATCCCAGAGGTCTCCGGTCGTTTCTGGACTCATTCCCTGCAGTTTTAAAGGTTAAGAGCCCTCTATAAATAAGCAGGACACCACATTAAGCTTCTGATCAAGATGAGGATAAATCAGACCCTTGAGCGCTGTTGGAATGTGTCATGTTGCATAAATTCCATGACTTAATTGACAGCGATTACTCCTTAATTAGTCTGCAGAGACAAAAGAGGCGTGATGAGGGTGAACCATTTCTGTCAGTTTTAACACAACGTGTGCCGCCGTGATGCTCCGAGGTGCAACCTCTGTTTTAAAGAGTGAACCATTTGTTTTCGGGTGTGACTGCATGGAAACTACACAAAACAGGTAACAGTTTCACATGTGCTTCTTAAAGCCACTACTGTATGTGTAGATATTGTATGTCATTATTGTGTCTTTCAAAAGCTTATAAAAATATATAAATGCTTATAAAAGCAAAGAATTTGCAAAGCAATACCAGAAGAAACCAATTTTTCAACCAAATTAGAGTAAAGGAACGACCAGCATGCTTTCCCACAATGTCCTCTTTGAAACTACCCCCAGGGTTGCCAGAATCACACATTTTCAAACTAAAAGAATGTTTCCTGTTATTTTTGTAACTTGGGGTATTGGCTGTTGGTTATGATAACATTTTCGGAAAAAAACTCACGGCTGAGATCAGGGGACGAGGCAACATTGCTCTGGAGTCTCAGCAGGGTAAGTGGATGATAAACAAACCATCTGTTTTACTTGGGAGAGGAAATGAAGGCAAATGTTAGAACCATTGCCCAATCTGCATAAAGAACAGATTTGTTTTATGAGAATTTTATAATTTAACAGCTCTTCTCTCCTCTTGGGGGGAGCGGAAACTAGATGTGAACACAACACTGACATATTCATTTTTAAGTTCATATTGTAAGGTTAACATGTTAGCGCACAATTGCTTAT
>JABXJD010002943.1:0-39897 GCA_013375575.1 Percina caprodes | reverse complement strand
CACTCAGAGAGTTACTGACATGCCCGTCCTTGCCTTCACCTTATACAACACAGTCTGCAGTTATAATATTACATGAAGCAGCTGGGCAAAAGTCACTGTATGGCTGCAGGGAAGAAGTTACACATTACATTAAGTTATTCTTTTGATAGACTTTGCCATGTTGAATTAGGCCCTTACAGATGATGACTAATCTGAGTAATATTATAGTGTAAATATTCCATTACTAACACTGAAAATCAATGGCAATGTGTTATACAATCCAGCACTTTTTCACAAAGCTAAGTCCTGCAGCACGTACAAATCAAGCGGCCTGTAGTCTTCAAGGAAAAGTAGAAGCCAAAGCACAGCAGCCTCACTGATGACCCAGATAAAAAACATTCTGCTCCACATGGTAAGCACTGAGCAAGCAATGACTTAGTCAGCAAATTACAGGTCAGACCTATGAATAACGCAGACTGAATTAGTCTAGCAGTATGTTAATTTGATTTAGGTATGGAAACTGATGCGATGCATTTAACACAAGTTTTAAAGTGCTCATATTCCGCTTTTTGGCTTTCCCCCTTTCCTTTGCTGCGTTATGTCTTTTTGAGCATGTTATAGGTTTCCAAAATGAAAAAGTCCAAAGTCCAACCCAAAGAGACTTACCATCACCAACAGAAAACACTGTTCAAAAACCGCTGTATTGTAGTCCAGCCTTTACTTCCGTGAAGAACGTGCGTCACTTTGTAACACACGTTATAATGCTCGCCTAGCTGTTAGCATGGCACACCCTCATACTCAGCTTCTGACTGGCAGGTAGTAGTCCTTACCTATCTATTGTGCATGTGCGACTCCGAAGAAAGATGGAATAGAAGTGAGTAGTAAAGTGAGCTCATTCTGTAGCTAAAACAGAGCTCAACACAGAGTGAAAAGAGGAGCTACAGTACAACAAAAATATGGTCTGAAAATTGTAAACCTATTCTGATAGAACCTCTAAATACAATTATGAACCTGAAATTGAGCATAATATGGGTTCTTTGCACCTGCCAGGTCAAACGTGTGAAAGAACGTTATGTTCGCAGGCACTCAGCGATGCTTCATGTTGTGATTAATAGTAACATGCAGGTCTGGGAAGAATATCTTCATCTGAAGTCAAAATAATACAGAAGTGAGTCTTTCTCTGCACAATGGCTCTCTGAGACAGTCCTGAAATTGACAAAACAAAAAGCACAGACAGAACTGACATCTAACTATAACAGGTCTTTCCTTGAGAACAATCAGCTCAGCCCACGGTTCCATCATTTGTGGCAGAGACGGGGGGATAGCAGCTGGAGCAGTTTGTGAATGAATAAAAGTTGAGGTATGGAACAACAAACCAGAGAGAGGATGTTTTTTTGTTTTTTTTCCAGCAGTCTAGGAGACATTTGACTGAGCTTTAGACAGATAGTGAGACGAACTGAGGGATTTAAGGGATGACAGAAAGATCACACAGCTTGTATTTTTAATAAGGCCCCGGGTAGCAAGGCTCCAAGACATAGCAACTGCAAGTATTCAAATATTAAGAAGATGGAACTTTGATTTGAAACAGCTAACTTCTAATGACAAGAATGACAATGATTTTCCAAACCACTTCAAACACTCTCTTCCATTGCTTTATGTATGACTCACTGCTAAATCAATCTGAAAATAAATAATACACCAAGACAAACTGTCATGAAGCAGTCTGTAATTTCTAAGACAGCCTCCTTCATAATCAATTAGTCTGGTTGGGCTTCTGGTCCAAAGTGCAAAGACTGAATTACCATTTTATTTAAATGACGACTAGACAGAGTCTACAGCTTTGTGAGACTGTACTTCGGCACAATGGGGCTTTCAGCTGAATGCTCACATCCTCATGCTAACATGCTCACAATGACTACGGTTACATGTTGATGTTAACTAACACATTTGCTAATTAGTACTTAAAACAAACTACAGATGAGGCCGATGTGAAAGTCATTAGTTTTGCCGGTATTTTGTCATCAACCAACGTATGGGATAAAGTGAAATTTTAGACGGATGATGGCGCTATTTAAAACGTCAGGAGATCAGTTATTAAAAATTCTCCTTGAGGGGGATGTGTCTGTACCAAATTTTATTGCAATCCACCCAAAAGCTGTCAAGCCAATTGAATATCTTCTGTTTTCCAAAGTCCAATGTGGCTCTTTATCAGGTAAATAAGTCTTTGAGAAGCAGAAATCACCAAGCAAAGTTTGGACTGTAACTGGACAAAAAAAAAAATATTTCAATGTCCAAGGACAAAGGAAGGACTCGTCCTACAAAGTTACAATGTTACACATGCTTCAACAATACCGGAGTATTTCTCTAAAGTCAGCCACTTCTACTGCAGCGGTAGGAAGGTTATACGTACTGTAGGGCTGGGACCATTTATTGTAAATGCAAAGAAATCAATAAGAAAAAATACTTAAATTCTTTTCTTCTGCACATGTATTAAATCACAGTAAGTGCTGAGCGCTGAGTGTTTACACTTTTCTTATGTATTTTCTTGGCAGGTCAGGGGTTTGATAAATTGTCTTTCTAATCACTCCATTCTTTCTCTAACATGGAGCTGTATTAGAACTGTCAATGAGTTGACTGAGAGGAAACTGATTGTCATTTTATACTAGAAAAAGCCAAACGCCTTCTTCTTCCAGCTTCTCTAATGTGTGGATTTACTGCTTTGCTCTGTTTATCATCATCATCATCCTCATCCTAAACTTTGGGCCTTCCAATAAGTTGGACAAAACATGACCTTGGAAAATGTCACCTCAGGTTTTGGGCAATAGTGGCATTTAAAAGTGTTTTATATATTTTCAAGACATTTTACATGTTTTTTTAATTGCAACCCTATGCTGTACTTTATTTTTTATTTTTTTGAAAGATACTAGTAAAAACAGAAGCATGCAAGTGTTCAATCCAAATATACACAACACAAGCTTACTGCAGCAGTGAGCATAGGCCTCTGGAGGTGATGCTGCTGCACTTCAGAAACTCATCATGGCTTCTGGGACACCGGGTCATCTCGATGCATTTCTCCCCTTAAGGTGCTCTGGCACACTGTGCTTGCCGACAACCCTTCAAATAATTAATTGTGATTTCACATAGAGGATCAAGGTAGGGCACTCCTGTGGATGTGATGGGGTAGGGAGGGGAGAGAGAAGGTGGAAGCAGCTGCAGGAAAGCACAGTCAGACAGCTGTGCAAGGGCAGCTGTTACAGCCATGGATCACAGCTCTTCTGCAGATGGCTGACTGAGCCATCTCAAGGACCCTTCTCACTTTTTTTTTTTATTACCAACATCACAGAAGTGCTTGTAGTAGAGCTGTGAAATGGTTCTCAAAAAAAGGTAAAAGTCAATAAATGGCTGACAAAAGGTACTTAATCACTTTTATGCAAAAAAATCGAAAAATTCCATATAAATTTGCTGCTCATTAATTGCCAACATTAGCTTATTAGTTTCCAAGCTATCAACGGTTTAGAAAAATCTCTGACAGTTGACAAATGAATAAAGTTTGTCGCTTTATATCTTTACATTGTCTACCCTAATGGGATTTATTGAAAACTATTGAATACTTTGCAATACAGGCTTTATTCAAGAAATGTTAAAGTGCTCATATTATACTCATTTCAGGTTCATAATTGTATTTAGAGGTTGTACCAGAATATGTTTATGTGGTTTAAACACAATATATGTATTGTACTGTACATTGCTCCAGCTCCTCTTTTCACGCTGTGTGTTGAGCTCTCTATTTTAGCTACAGAGTGAGGCATCTCACTTCTGTACCATCTTTGTTGGGAGTGGCAAATGCGCAGTAAGTACTGCTAACTAGTCAGAAGCAAAGTATGAGTATGTGCCACACTAGCAGCTAAGCGAGGATGGGTGATTTTGTGCTCGTCTTTACAGCCAACAACACAACACTCCGTGGTGTTTCGACATGGTGTCTCCTAAACCGGTGCTTCTGAATCAATAAACTGTCGGATATCCAATAAGTTACTGCTTTGTCACTAGTGAGTGGAGACATTGACACTGTACATATGCTCTAATGGGAGGGGGTGGTGGTTCAAATGTTTTGGTCGATCACGCAGACGACCCTGTTGATTTTGACACGCTCAACCGGAGACTGATGGCAGGCAGTATACATTCAGAAACCTGTATCTCACTCAAAACAGCATTGATGGATTTTGTCCAAGTTTTTGTGGAAGCACCAGTGACACAAACAAAATAACACCCCAAATCCCAGAAATAATATGAACACATTAAGTACAGTTATAATAACGATTAAACTTTAAGTACCACACTCTGCATCAGCATTGAAAACTTTCCAGTGATGCTGGTGAGTGCTGCTTCCTGCTGCTCCTTTTATTATATAATAATGCTGAAGAGATGACAGTAAGGCCCTTGTGATCATCAGGAGTATCGGTGTGGTGATGGCCCGGGCAGGAGCAATTAAAATTGCCCTTCATGTAGACCACATCCTACTCAGTGCAGACTATAGCAGTGTGATGACCTTTATCTCTCAGTGTGTGCATTAAACAGTGAAAGAAAAAAGGAACAAATGGAGGCAGACAGGTAACCCACCCTTTAGTGTCCTGTTGTTTGGAAACAAACATCACAAGACTCGTTAGGTGATGCGTATTAACTGCGGAATACCATTATGCACGCAAAGACAAGAAGAGATGTAGATAAACAGAAGAAGACAGAGAGAAAGAGAACTAGAGAAAGGAATGAGTTCATAATGACAGATGGGCCAGGGTGCCTTCCAATCCAAAGCTCCTGCAATATGACAAAGATTACACAGGAGAGCAATTCAAAAAAGTTGCCCATGTCCTTGTGGGATGGCACATGTTCGACTTTTAAAAGACAATCCAAGGTGAAACAGACATAAAATGTATCCAAAATTATTCTTGACCACTTCCAAGTTGGCAACTTGACTACATCCGTCGACCAATCTGTGAGCACGTTCAGAGATGAGGCTGTGGGTTTGTAAGAGCTGGGAGAGTGATAAACAAACTGCATCACACTGGCTGTGCAGCGAGTGCTAATCTGTCACTGAAGCCTCTGCTGTAAAACTGCTGTGGCATGAGCTGCGCCCACAGGGGTGAGACGAGGAGAGACTCTCACTGTGTTGTGGAGAATGTGAAATGTGACAGCCAATACAGACAGCCGTACAGACACAAAGGACTCTCCCAACAGCTTGCACGTTTCTAATGAGCTCCAATTTCCAGTATACGTTTTTGATATTTAGTTGCCTCGTCTTTACTAGAAACTTACACAGTAGGCAAAAATGTAATTATGGGTCTAATTATGGGTCCTTGGTTTCCCAAAGTTTCTTTGTTTGCATTGTTTCTTTGCTTACAATTTGACATCATGACTTTGCATAAACAAACATGCTGACTTTCTTAAGCCAAGTGGCGTGTTATCTCTACGCATTTTCAGCTATCCATATACAGTACGCTGTATACAGGGACGATATCGCCACTTGGCGTGTTATTGCGAGAAAGCAACGGTTGAGTATGAAGCGGGACACAATCCCCAGTTGAAATAAGTTGAACTTTGAGCGCAAGCGACATCTAAGCGGTGCACAACGCTAGGAGTAGCGGCGCATTGTTGGCAGGCACCGCCCTCCCCATAGGGATTTCAATGGAACAGCCAGCGCAGAGCGGTTTTGCCGCTTATTGTATGTAGGCGGCTAAACAGTCCACAGAGGAGGGCAGGAAAGATAAGTGAATGTGTTTAAGTTGCAGACTGAATCTGCATTGTTCAACTAAAAATGTATGAGATGAGTTCAGTGAGCAGACTCTAGGCAAGATGCTCAACTAATTGCTCTTGATGTGGTGTGAAAAGCAGCATTAGACTGTTTTCTTGGCTTTTCCACTTCCTGCACGGTCTGGTCATACATTAAGCTTTTTAAAATAGTATTTACATATTAGCTGGATAGTTGAAAAGGTTATCTAATGCAATTATGAGCCTGAAAAGTTAAATGTCTTTCTTAAGTGTCGATGTGGAGAATATCTTCCACATCTGTAAAGAGAACTGCAGGGACTCTAAAGCTTTGACTGACTGATGATACTTTTGACTTGCTAATGCCACTATTGATTTGGTTTTGAATAATTTTAACTTCATCCAGAAGGTGCAGAAAATGTCCGACAGGGTGACAGAGAGAGGAGAAAGAGAAGGAGAAAACAAAATATTTGCAAAGAAGAAACCAAAAATATAACTTGCTTCTCATGTGTAGTCACAAACGGTAAGCTTCTGTAATATTTGTGAGTGCACATGTTGTAGCAGTTTGGGCTCTGATCCCAAAATAAATTAACTGACCTCGCTCTCTTGATTCATCTACACAGTTGGTGCCGATGATGAAACTCCTGAATTGTAAAGTGATGTTGGAGCTGATATTGTTGACTATTGAGGGGATGAAACTACAACTAGGAATCGAAGATATGGATTTTTTTAGTGCCAACGCCGATTTTTTTTCTCCCATCAGCCTTAGCCAATGACCGATACGGGTTGCCGATTTTCTTGAGCGGATATTTGGAGCCGGTACTGCTTTTGCTCCTCAATTTACATCATAAAAATGTAAACCACAATGGATTTGTTTTTGAAATCTGCTCTGCAATTTCTTTAAAAATAAACAAAAACACAGATCAGTGTCACTTCTGCAATCATCTTACATTCATATCAGCCAAATTATGTGTGCAATGTGCATCATATGGATGGGTGCACTGCATATGGTTAACTGTGCAAGGGTAAAAGGCTTTCATTAACATCTACAACACAGCCTTCATGATGCAGTGCTTGCTGACATATTATAAGACAGATATAATCAGGTCATCATAAAATGTCCTTTGGCAACACATTTAAATAATTTAAGAAAACAAAAAATCTGAAAAGTAGACAATGAAATAAAGTGCTTGATTTGTAATTTAGAACTGCCATGGTGCTAGTGGTGGAGGGGCAGTGCATGGTCTGCATGTGAACTGCAGCATCTCCAGCAACACAGAACTGCCTGTGGACACCTGTCTGTAAATAATGCCGGGAAAACTATTGGCGAACGCAACAGCCGCGTATCGGCACGTATAAACGCAAATTTCGGCCCGATATTGGCGGCTGATAAAATCGGTCGATCACTAACTACTTACTTACTACTACTGCTGCTATCAACATTTAACTCTCAGTAGGAGGAATTATCTGAAAACTACAAGAAGAAATGTTCCAGAAACACTTTATAGATGTATAGTGCAAGGTCAAATATTCCAGTTTGTTCCCCAAAGGTCCAAAGTGTGGCCTGACTAAACTAGTGTAGACTTGTCCAGTCTTGTTTCTATTCAGAATGTAAAAACCTTTGAAATAACACTTGGGTGAACAGCTCCTTTGCACAGTGGTTGTGTAAAATCTCATCCTCCTTTCTAATTTCAATAATACAATATTTACTTAACAGTTCCAATATTCTCATATATAGGTCTATTGAAGATGGAACACTAAAGACATTTTTGGATAGTCTAAGTCCAAACATGCTTCTCATTCACGTCCTGCAACAGGGCACCCATGTTCCTTGTCACCAACTATATTGTCAAGCCCCATCTTCAGAGGGAATTTCTTGAATGTCTGCAACTGGTATTTGACCTATTCATTACCAAAAATCTAATTACAGACTGCCACATGGTACTTATTTAACCATTCCTGTCTACATAATTGCTTTAGGCAGCGATGAAAAGGAACATAAGAGTCTGAGGCTACAAATGGCCTTTTATTCACCATCCACCCTGGCAGAAACACAGAAAACATCACCTAAAACAGAAACTACAATCAGTTTAGGGATAAACACTGTATTTACCAGCACTGTGTGTGGCTACTCTGTGGCTCAATTAGTTTGTGGTTATTGCCTAAATTGATTTTCATTTTCATGCTTATACTGATCTCCCTATATGTACAGATGCTACTTTATGTCACTTCCTGAATCCTTGTAAAGTACTTATAGCATCACATTTGACACACTCAACAGTTTCTTCTTGGTTTGCTTTTGTGTATCAGTGTATAAGATTTAGCGAGGCAACGATATCCCAATTTCTATTAGATCAATAGTGTCTTTCAACAGGGCATGCATTGTGGATTCCATGTAAGCATTTAGTGCTTCATAGTTGTACCTAATTGAAGCTAAAATAAGACAGGGTGTAATTTTTCTAACCAGGCGCATATGAAATAGATCTCACACAGCTATGCAGAGTTAAATTGCAGTAAATTCTTTTTATTAGTTGAGAGGCTTGGGACATTTCACAAGCTGAAATGTCACATTTTGAAGGGCAGGAATGACATTAATTAGTCGCCTGGGCTATAATCAAGCTTTATCTGGAGCAAAGTGAATCCAGCAGGTCACAACTAAGAACTTCAACAGCTCAGTGTTACAAAACTTTGTCCATGTCAGGAAGAAGAATGAGGGCAGGAAAAAACATGAAGAGTACTTTTGTATTCAAGAGTGGAAGCTGCTTTAGTGATTGAATATATGTTGAGTTCACTGCAGCAGAGGTTCTCGTGTGTCAAATAAAAACTTGCCGTCTCTCGCTGAAGCAACATCTAAGCTGAAGTTGAATAAAGTCAGTGTCCATATATATATATATATATATATATATATATATATATATATATATATATATATATATATATATATATAGCCATTTATTTACTGCACAGCTGAAAGTTAAGTCTAGTGTGATGATGAACACCACTGCTGCAGCCTTAATCTGGACCTCTGGTTTGGGGAGCATTAGATTTGGCCCAATCAATGCAGAGTAGAGGTATGGATGAAACATATCCTCAAGCATTGTGTAATTTCATATTACAATATTAATACAGTCAGTTATATTAAAAGAAAACCATTTAAGACAGTTGATGGGTAAAATAACCAGCTATGAACATAAAGGCAAGGTACTTTCACACAGTAATGAAAAAAATCTAATAAAAATTCAATACTGCCTCAAAGCAGTCCTGCAGTGGCCGAACACAACCAGGGATGTTAATGGAATATAGTATGAGGCAACATTTCCAACAGTTGCCAGATTTATATCATCTCACTGTAGATATTGTAATGTTGCCCAGTGCAGACAGTGAATCTTTAAAAGGACAACACAACAAAACTATTCTACAAATATTAAAAGGAGGAGAGCCAAGTTTAATTTTAAGTGTGTGATAGAAAAATAAGAACACTTTGGCGGTCCTATTGCTGATGATAACTTACTTTGATTAGGGATGCATGATGATATCGGCATAACATCGTTATCGTCCGATAAAAGTTTAAAATGATCATCATTGGCAAATATGAACATTTCCGCCAACAAGCCTTGCCGATAGGGTGGTTTGTTTACTATGCGCACATGACGAACGTGAACGTAGCATGAGCCCCAGCAACTTAAACTTTCAACATTTTTTTTACTTTATCCTGGGGATCTCCATGTGGTTGTGAACAACTGTCTACATATGAGAGAGACTATCACCTGTTATTAGGGGTGGGAAAAAAAATTGATTCTTAAGATGCATCGAGATTCTCTATAGAACGATTCAATGCTCGATTCTGATAAGCGAATAAAATAAAAACTTTTTTTTTTTACTTTTTTTTTTAAAAAATGTGTTGATTTTTATTTAAAAGTTACTTGTCTCCAGAGATTTACAAATCAGAAAACAGAGTGACTGAAAGACGATGGGATGACTGAGCCTCTGACATGGAAGATTAATTTAAGGGAAGGTGACTTTTACAAGCATGTTTAAGGCTTAAGCCTGGAATAATTACAAAATAAAACCCCAGTAGAAAGAAAAATGTCATTAAAACTTGTGCATGACAAATAGTGTATATGTCAAAATCTAACAAACTCAGATTTATGTATTTTTAAATCACGCATAGAAATGTATATAAAAATGGTTGCATTGATGATTGGTTCAGAATCGAATCGTTGGCCAAGGAATTGAATCGTGAGGTGCCAAGAGATTCCCACCCCTACCTGTTATTACAATCTATCTACTCTCACCATCTTGAATTTTTAATAAATAAAAACATGCATGTGTGTTTTCCACAGCAGATTCTCTGACTTGTCAAATACAAGACTAAAAACAACAACATTAATGTGTCAGAGCATTTGCATGGCTTACTGGCACAAAATGGAAGAGAGCCATCATTAATGGTATTACGTACGTCTGTGGGTTTCCTGCTATAATTAGTCTAGTGTGAAAAAGGCCTATTTAGAACAGAAAGCCCCAGGATGACCTCAAGTACACCTGCTGGTATGTAGGCAGCAGCTCCCTACTTAGTTTTAACCATTTTCAAGTTTAACATTTTTTTCAGTATGGTATGTATACATATAGTATGCCAAGAAAAAAAGTTATTGTGCCTTTCTACTCCACCTTCCCCCTTGAAAACGAGTGAACAGCTGTACAATCTCAACAGTATGCAAATGGAAGCATGGTTCCAAATATTTGCCTTGACAACAGAATCTAATTCTGGAGGTCTCGGCCAATTCCTCTCCCAGCATCAACAACCATGCTGTTCCAGCCCCGCAATATCAGCAATTTGGCTAAATCTGTAAACAGGACGAGTTTGTAAGCCATGATAATTAAATTGAAAAATAGACTATGTCTGGCTAACATTCAAACTATGATTTAAATCCACTGAGAACTGTCCTCGTTCAATAATAAGGGCAATTTAAACATATATCACTTTGATGCTGTTAGCACAAATATATATTCAAAGTTACTGGCATTTGCTTTTAGAGATGAAACTGTTAAAAATTTGAGTTAAAAACTAGAAATTATTGGCACAACATAAAACACAGCTGGTACATGTCAACAGAATAGTTTAGATGGGCACTATGAACTGGGTATAGGAGAAGTCTATTATTTATATATAAAATCAATTTTGGTTGCAGTTGTTTTTGCAAATTGCACTAAATAGTAGAGCTGGGCAATATATCCATATTATTGATATCGTGATATTAGACTAGATATCGTCTTAGATTTTGGATATCGTAATATGGCATAAGTGTTATGCCATACTGGTTACTGTTATTACAGTAAAGTTATGTCATTTTCTGATCTTACCAGACTGTTGTAACTGTTCTGTTCTTTTATTTTCCTTTAACCCCAGTTATTATATCCACATTACTGATGATTATTTATCAAAAATCTTGTAAATATTTTGTGAAAGCACCAATAGTCAACACAGTCAACAGGTATTTGGTCAAAAATATCATGATATCGCCCTGCCCTACTAAATAGTATTGTTTCTTTCATGTATGGCTGCAACTAGCAATTATTTTATTATCTTATTAATCTCCCGATTACTTGCGCAATTAATCATTCATTCAATGTCAAGTGTTTCAATGTTAATGCAATGTATGAAAAAGAAAAGTCTATCCGATGTGCAAGGGGACATGTTCACGTCTTGTTTTGTCCGACCAACAGTCAAAAACACTAAATGTTTGTTGGATTTACTTAATAAATTACAAACAATTATTAAAAACATTATCACGAGCAAAAGTTTTGCTAATTAATTTTCTGTCCATCAACTAGTTGTTTAGGCTACACTACCATTAGTTATATTGTAATGTTGTGTTTATAAACTCCTTCCTTATTGAACTTCCCTAGCACACATATAACTAAGTAAAAACAAGTGGGTAATAAGGCAAAATTAACAAACAAGCCCTCAAATCCTGCCCTACTAACAAATAAATCCTCTTGTTATCTTTCCACAGCATTGGCAGCAGCCTTGCTTGCTGTGTCCTCCTGAGAGCACTTCCTCTCCCCCTCCCGTGCATGCCAGTGTAGGCCATAACAGATTGACTCAGCCCGACAACAGCTGCCAGAACCCCGCAAGCCTCATCCTCCAGAAACTGATGGATTGTGGGAGGAAAGCCCGGGTGATTAGCCCCTGACATAGGAGAATTATTGCAATGTACCACCACAAAAGAGATTGCACCTGAGTGTTAATGTAGAGCATTCACACTATTACTACGACATTTTGTTAATGCCCATTCAGCCTTCCAAATGCACTGTGCTTGAACTCAATATGTCGTCAACGACGACGACGACGACGACAACAACAGGTGGCAGCATTGTGTGGGGGAACGGATCAAACTTGTCACTATCTATAGTAAAAATAAATAAAAGGAGATAAAAGGGATGGCCTCACTCTTTTCACAGGGCATATTCTATTCTGTGATTTGTTTAAAAGAAAGTACTGACCATATAAAATATTAATCTTATAATTTTTTTTAATAATAAAATATTCAGTTTTGCCTCGCAACAAAGTGAATTTTTAACTGCTTCAGTCAAATAAGGCACTTACCTTGAGCTTGACAGTGACATAAGCTATTTAAGGTCCACTGGAGGTAGGCAAATAGTGCTTTTATTTGAGAAAGTAGTGCTTCTTGGGAAATGAATTAGCTGAGAAATTCTACTGTTTGACTAGCAGTTATGACACAGAGAGCTGCTATTTGCTTATTGAGTCAAAAGTTAAACTAGTCCCTGCGTCTCTCTCTTATCGCAGCATTTTCTGCTCTCACTGCTACGAGCTGCCACATCTGTTCCAGTCAGAACATTCATTCACGCCATTCATTTCTCTCTTGCCTAGCGCAATAATTAAAAAAAAACATCTGTTATTCAACAAACATACAGAACAAGCTGTCCTGGGTTAATGTAGCCCAACTCCTACTGCCTCTTAAAGAAGATGTTACTTTGAGTAGAAGAGCTTGGGAACACACAGCTATTCAAGTAGAGTTAAATCTCTACACTTTCTCAGACAAGAGCAGGACAGTTTGACAGAATGCAAGTCAGCGCCTTCATTTGGTGATTCATCTAAGACCCTCATTACAAAGACGTGGCAATTAACTTCTAAGCCTTAATGTCAGACAAAATCTCTTACTGTGGTATGTGGAATTTTAACTGACAAAAAACAATAATCAGAACTGCAATAACGAAATACTCCATCCCTGATATTAGTGCAGTGGCATTCTGCACTGTCATAATCCAACGCCTACCACATCACATGCCAACCAAAGAGTTCAGGATAATTCTAAATCGTTAATTCTACCTCAGGAGACAGGGACCCACCGAGTTATGCTTTAAAGCGTGGATTGGAGAACTAAGGTGTCTTGACTGTTCTTGACCAGCGAGTTTATGTCCAGTATGCCAAATCCCCACACCAAAGTACACTTTTTAAACTGTTAAAAACTGCCTAGTAATACAGCTGTTCAGACAGCAATTTGCACCTAAACAACAAATACACAATTAGCACTGCACAACATTACTTTTAAAAGCAACAAAGAGTCACCTAAACATTTCCAACACTATTTTAACTGGACATATTGGCACCATCTATCAGCTGCCTTTGACGCCAGATTGAAGGACTTTTCATCAATTTTAGCTCCAGTTTGATTGGTCATTCACACCCCATTCACAAACCTTTTTCCCTGAAGACATTTTGACACCATGACAGAAAAGGATGTCACAGTTCGAGGGCATTGGTATTGTGCATGTTGTTCACTGGCATGGGTTCCTGGGACAATTCAATGAACACGTGGCCAAAATCAATAATGTTTTCAGTAACACCTCTCTACTTTTCCTGCTATGAACATTTGAAATGGCTTCTCTGAAATAAGGTATATTACTGTACGATTTTATTCTTGATGAGTCTTAAGGTCAATTTATGCTCCTGCGTTAAATCGACGCCGTGGAAAAACAAACCCTACACCGGAATACTTTTTAGACACAGACTGCCTCCTTAGTGTTGGGTATCGAGAAATGCCTCGTAGGGCTGCACGATTATGGCCAAAATGATAATCACGATTATTTTGATCAATATTGTGTTCACAATTAATTATCACGATTTGTTGATTTTAACCAAAACTAATTTTATAGTCACATAGGCTATTTATAACTGCTTTCACATCCATATTGTGCTATATTCTTATGTTGAAATTGTATGTTGTACATACATACAGCTGCAACACATTATCTGAAATAAATCTAATAAAATTATCTGAAATAAATAGCCTAGGATATATTTAAAAAAAAATATATCTCTTTGAAAGCTCCTTCACTTATTTTCAACAATAACTAATTAAAAGAGCTAGGGAGAAAAAGGGAGTGTGATGGACGTACTCACAGAGTGATGGCTGACTCATTATGAATGGGTCCAGCAGGCTCCGTCTCACACGCTGTTACTCTACGAACTGAAGTTAGTTGCATTCAATAACTTCTTCTGTGTTTTTCGCCGTGGCTGCAGCGATAGCAGAGTTACCAGCGGAAACACTAATACAAATACAGGTTTGCCTCTCATCAATATACAGCTGTGTAATAACAATTAAAACTGTGGACAAATGTCAGAAGCGTGGACCGGTGTTTTGGTGGAACACCGGCGCTGTCGCCACTCTGTCTCTGTTGCTGGGGAGCCTGTGTGAGTGAATGGGGGTGGGGCTGCACGGAGAGTAAGAGGAGAGAGACAAACACAGGCACGGCTTTACAGAAGAAATGGGTCATGTAACGTTAAATTAAACCATATCGATATAAACAACATTGCTTCGTTTGTGGAGAGGCAGCGGATGCGACCTGGAGGAAAAAATGTTAGTCGCACCCTAGAGCCCTGTGAGCTAACAGACACTAAGAGCGACTAGCACTGGTCACAGCTGTTGTCTGAAAAACAACACAAACGGGACAATGTTGTGACCGACGTATAACCGACTGCTATCTGTTGAATTGTTGAAAAAAAGAGACTAGCTGTCAGGAGGATAATCAGCTGAGATTGTGTGTGTGCGTCTTTGAGAACTGTAAGTCGTATAACTGATGTCAGTTCACTTAAGCCTGTTGTTGGTCTATAGTTCTTGCACATTTAAAGTAAGTTAACTAGTGATTTTGGTGTGTTCTTCACCTGTTAGCTAGGTTGCATGTTGATCTTAATGAAGCATCAACAATTTCACCAGCTTTATTTGCATGAGTTTTTTATTTTTTTATATTTATACCATATTCAATCTAAATGGATGGGAATATATCTACTGTACGTTGCATTTGACGCACGACTAAGACTCAACAGATTCGGCATTCTGCATTACTTCACAGCAAATCATTGCGGCTTGATCAAGCTAACGTTAGCACATAGCCTAGTAGTATGGATGGCGACATGATTGAAAATTAAGAAAACAGATCCAGCAGACAAGCAGCAAGACATCAACCTCAGCCTTATCTGAGGGAGATGTTTGAGACAGTAGGCATCAAGAAGGACTCCTGGCCAATGTGCTGGGGAACTTCTTCATTAATGTCGGTTTAGTCATTCATATTTTAATCCTTTATTTTCTTTCCAGAAGCCATATCTGAGCCCACACACATACATTTAGATTAATTTAAATGTTATGGGGAAGATTAAAAATAGAAACTGGATCTGTGAATTCTCACAGAATCACAACTGAATTCATATCTTGCTAATAAGTCAGAATCTTATTAACCTGGAGTCCCAGTCTCTGTCATAATAATCACATATGTTATGTTTTAGGCCTATTGGCAGACATACATTTAAAATGTAGCCAATGCCAAGACTGTGTTCTCCCTGAAGTTCCTCAGCGTGCTCTCTAGTAACATTTGTGTGCTCCAGGTAGCTTTGCATAAAAAATTGTTGTCATTCTCAAGGCTACTTTTACTTTTATACTTTAAGTAAATTTCCAAGCCTGTACTTCGTTACTTTTACTTGAGTAAAGAAGTTTAATCAGTACTTCCACTTTTACCAGAGTATTTTTTAACAAAAGTAATTTAATTGTAAGTAAGTTAATTGTGCAGCCCTAACGCCTCGTCATTAAATACCAAATTTCAATACCTTAAGAGTAAATCTCAACATCGTCAGTGGGCCAATAAACACACAGCGTGCTTCTACCAAGATATCATGCTTGTGATCGGCTGCCTAAAGTTACATGTTGAGGACACACGCAAGTATAACTCTTACGCACAGACTCAGGGTTCACGCAGTAGGAGATGGAAAAATAATATATTTGTGCCATAATGTGTAATAAAGAGAAAAAAATAAACACTCTCCTGCTATGCCCCAAGAGTCGGTACTAGCTCTAATGCGAATCCCCCGTCACTTTCTCACTCACTCTACCACACACTCAGGCCCAGCGGCCCTACTATTCTCTTGAAGAGATACGTTACAACGATGCAGACACCAGCGCATAAACATCAGGCCACTTAACGTAGTCTACGGCAAACGCTTTGCGTAAAGCCTTCACAGAAGCATTAATCCACCTTTAGTGGATGAAAAACAAGAAATTTCTGAGGTAGTGTGGGATACTGCAACCCCTTACGAGAGTAGCGTAAGCTAAAGCGAGAATGGCAGGATGCCTTAAGTGAGTGACGCCAGTGCAAGGAGAGCGAGCTGTAACCGAGAGTAGCGTATGAGTGCCGCTGTGAGAAAAAGAGATGGCAAGTAGATGGTGTTAGAAGTGAGTTAAAAGAGAACAATAAAACAATAAGCTTGAGTTTCTTAAGACATGATGGCTTTATGTTGTGAATCCTGCCGGTAAAGTGAATGGCGTTACCCCTGTAAAATCATCGGCTTAAACCTTAGCCTACAACATATGTCGCAGCCCGGGTGCAGCCCGTCTAGCAGCTGAGCAGGCACAGAGCAGAGAAGGTGACTTAGCATTTCACTAACTTGTTGCTCTCTCTACCAATATGAGTTGCTCTGTTTTAGGCTACAAAACATGCATGCAGGCTAAAATTCAACCGTGCTGTTTGTCGGGATAAAGATAATGTGTTAAGATGAATTGGAAACAGGTATCTGTTAGTATTTCATCATCAGCACCCACACTTGCGTTTTGATTTTCTAGATCAAATGCATTTCAAATGCTATCTAGCAGCTCAATGGAATATCTTTTCTGTTTTTTTTAAATTCCAATTATCAACAACTGTCGCAGGCCAAAACAATGTGCAAACACTACCAATTACCAATTATGCCACTAGAATGGTCTCTACCCATATGGAAAATTCTGAAAAATGGGAGCATCAGGCAGGCGGCCAAGTATTTAATGAGGGCAGCGCATTTAAGAGGAACCTTGTCACATAATTAAAAAGGTTGATTTCACCATTTTTCTGGATAGTGGCATTGTTTTGATAACCACATGACCTCAAGAAAAAGAAAATCACTCACAGACAGCGTGGTAATCACGCCCCTATTAGACAAAGATCAATATCCTTGTCCACAATGGGATACACATTGGCCTGTACAGTCCATATTAATGCATGCTGTGGTACATTCAAACCATAATGGGGGGATTAAACCATACCACCGGCTCCTTCATGATCTTTTTCAGCTATATTAACAAGATTTCCAAAGATAATATGACCATCTTAATTTTGGACAGACCCTTATGTTGACTTTTGTTCTGACAGTTTGTGTTCATTCATAGCTAAAAAAAACAACAATATAGGTCTACTGCTGTTGTTTATACATCAGCGCAGATAACAAATATCAGAGAGATAACAATGCCTCCAAATAAAAACAACAACAATGTGTAATCAAAACCAGCATCTGCTGTGATACATTTTCCAGTAACTGACCTAGAAAAAATACAATTTACACCTCTGCTGGGCCTGGGGTGACTGCCGCCCAGTTGTCAACATCTCACACTGATGCTCAGAAATCAAATTATTCATGACAAATATATCTGATAATAACTAAAAAGTGATACGTATTGGTTTGGAAGTGAGGATAGAACTTACAAACCAGGCAGTAATGCAAAATCTAAACTTTAACTTTTGCTGCCTCCATACATCAGGTGATTATTTTGGGTTTTCACACAATCAATTCTCTGCACTCCCTTTTTAGTTTTTGCTACATCATCGGATTGAGGACACTGCATGTGTTTGTGCTTTGCGAGTTTTCCCATCAAGTTTCAGCCTTTGTGATATTAAATTAAAAAAAAAAAATTGACAAAAGCATCCTCCTGCCAAGTAAAAAAAAAATGCACAAAGACATCATCAAAGCATGCCTTTGTCCACAAATAAACTGATCAAAAAGCTCAGGGCCAACCAGTCCGGAAAGACCGCTATTAAGTGATAAACTTTGGTCTTAGAAATCTGAGTAAAAACTGATTTACTGGTTACTAAAACATGTTATAAATGCAATGCCCTGGGCAGTAGCCTCAGTGTTCCCACAAGCACGCTAAGCCTGGCCTTTATATCGACTAGTGGGGTACATTCCACAACTACAAGACGCTGGCTACCGTCATTCAACTCATATCTGGGTTGTGCTAAGCTCATAGTTAAGTCATTGGTTGATTACCACAGGGCAAATTACAAAACTTCTGCACTCATTTTCAAGTTAATTAGGAACATCTAGCTAATACAGACCTGCAATAAATCCTACCTATATGAAGGTTGTAATGGTCAGATGTTGGTTACAGTGTTTAGAGACTATTTTCTAGGTAATTTATGAGGCTGTAGTTTGTGGTGCTGATGAATTGTAATGCATTATACTGATACGGCAACGGAGTGTAATCAAAAGTGAGTTTAGTAAAAAAATAAATAAAAAAAGACATATGGCACCAATATATTCCTGTTACATTTTAAGCTATATTATAGGGAATCAATACCGTATAGAGCGAAACATTGAAGTGTATATGATAGTAGTAGGCACACTGATGGCAGAAATACCTGATGATCTCCTCTATGACAAGTAGGTCACTCTGAATCTCACTGCAAATACATTATTACAGTAACAGTTAATGCCACCTTGCTCAATGGCAAAGGTACAACATGAGTGACAGAGCAAGTTTGCAAAGAGCTTTCAAGAGACCCTAGCTCGTATCTGAACATAGCAAACAGAACTTCTATTTCCAAAAGCTTACTTTTGCAATTGTCTAGTCAATAATAACACCAGTAATGATAGTTTTCGTGCATTAATATGTACAATAATGAACGGTCGCAGAACAGATCGTCAGTGTAATAAAGCATGTTGACTTAACCATAAGCTCATGATGGTTTTCATAAGCATACATTGTACAGCATATATCATGCCCATATGTATGCTTGCTTGCCACTAAGCACTTCGACAAAATTGCCGTTAATTAAGTTCGGCGTGACATTTCACCCATACTAATCAAGCGGCACAGTTTTGCAGCAGGGGTTTGACAATCAAAAGGGGGCCTAAATAATAAAATGTGTTTAGAAGACCAACATATATTGGTCGTATACAGACTACTTCCACGTCTACTTCTAGGCTACATCGCGGCAAAGCACCAACTACACTGGCTTGGTTGACGTGTGCCTCAGTACAGATCAAAGCAAAACAGACTCACGACTTGCAGCGGCTACAGAGAACGACCAAGTCTTTATAAAAACTATCAACCTTTTACATTTACACCAGTTAGAAATTCCGCAACAGAAACCCAACGAGGGCAAGTGGACACACTGGTATTGTATTAATTATGGACAGGGGGGGGTTTGCAGGGGAAAGACAAGGGGCCATATGTCTCATCTGGCCAATTAGCTAGCCTGCTAGCCAGCAGCGGTCACAACAAAATGCATTTGCTCTCAACTACACTGGCAGACCAACGTTAGCTTCAGTAGCTACTTACCGCAGCAGAAGAGTCCAGGGTGTCCAACAAACTGAGTCACAATCGTCCAGCAGGTTTGTCAAACCGTCAAAATATATTTTATAGGAATTTAAAACGACTACAGTCACCCGACAAGCCTGTGGTGTTGCTGCGTATTCAGTTTGCACCGCTTAAAAGCTGCATTGTTGGAGCGACGGCTGGACAAACAGCACCAACAGCACGCCGCTAAGCATTGTGGGAAACAGTGTTGATTAACCCTATCGTTCAAACACATGAAATATTGTGGAAATGCTCCACCCAGTGATCATTGTGAGTACTATGTGGTGATACGTGAAGAGTGATTTCAGATATAAATATATATAAATATATTATAATATTCGTTAAAAAAAATACATATTTATATATATATTTTATTCCATTCCTTAAAAAATATTTCTTAATCATGAACTGAGAACAATGAGATCAATTATTATTTTCTATTATCTATTTATTTTGTTTTATTGGTTTATGTTATATGGATTACGGATGGCAAGGACATCTACATCTTCAGGATACTTTTGGTTGTTTATTTGTTAGATTTTTGCTTGCTTTTGTGTTAAGTGCGCTATTACACATCATAATTTTTTTATTTATAGTGGATGAAAAACAGATAGCAAAAACAGCACAGCAAAGAACATAAAAAAGGATGCTGTAATTCTACAAACGAACACAACCGACCATTTTTGCAGTGATGTTTTGATGAAAGACACAAAAAACAAATGCATTTTGAACATTATGCAAATGTCGAAAACAGTATTAGACGAGCTTGCTGAAACACACAACAGCCTTTTAGATATCATTAGTGAAGCAGTACACTCAAACTGATCATAAGACATGCAGTATGACACTAATTAAGCCTTTATTTTAAAAGCCAGCCAAGTTTGTAATTTTGACTAAGAATATTAATAAAAATGAACTGACCAAGTGAGGTAGAGGATCGACTAATAAGTGCTCATGTTTAAATTTAAAAGGTGTGAAGAAAGAAATAACAAAATGTTCTGTTAGACATCTGGCAGTCTGAATGAAAATGTATTATAACTCTACAACTCTGGCTCAATGGCCTATCCTGTTCTTAAAAAATATATATTTTTAAGTAAGCAATAATACTTTATTTTCTGATGTTTTAATTTACCTATATGTTTTTGTACTTGTTTGCTTACAATGTTTATTCTTTGTTACTTCACATACTCCCTACTATGTTCTTGGTTTCTTATTTTTTGTTCGTTTGCTTTATGTATTTGTTGAACTATTTAGAAAAAAACAATAAATACATTTGTTTTTAAAGTCCTATGCGCTCCTCTCAGTCCTAAGTGGGCTGCAAACGCATGCTTAAATTATACACTCCTTAGAACAGGCAAGCACCCTGCTTGGACTTGTTATGCACACTGTAATAAATCGCAAATTGTCAAACATGTATTGATAGATTGCATATAAGATAGAAGGGGATTTATATAATGACTAATTGATGACAAACATTGCACTGGGG
Organism: Percina caprodes; assembly: GCA_013375575.1. Classification (NCBI taxonomy): domain Eukaryota; kingdom Metazoa; phylum Chordata; class Actinopteri; order Perciformes; family Percidae; genus Percina; species Percina caprodes. The sequence goes on along the minus strand of JABXJD010002943.1, from coordinate 18,774 downwards.
AATCTGCTAGGAAAGACACAATCAAAAGTGTGTAATCTTCTTTTTAAAGATTAAAGGGAATAATAATAGAGATCATTTAATCTAATTTTAATTAAATTTATTTCTTTGTTTTGTTTCCTGCCATCTACTGCTCCTCACTCCACTCCCTTAGGTGACGGTGATGCACCTTTAAGGTGGTTATTGGCCAAGGTTGGCCATTGAAACTAAACAAAAATAAAGAAAGAAAAAATTGTCTGTGATTTGTAGTACTATTCTACAGGTGGCAGTAGTGAGTCCGTTAGAGAGCAAATAGACACAAATAGCCGTAAAAGAGGACTCTCGCGCAGTCGCCGGATGATGATGTCACATTGTTGAACATGGAGCGAAAACACATGTCAGCCTTTGCTTTGTATAAAACGTTATCAACCGACCTGCCTCCTCCTGCTACGAAGCATTCCCTTCAGGTAGATATTATTAAAATAATGTGGTAGGAACTGGTTTAGTCGTGCCTGGTGATCTGCTCTATGCTCTGTAGAGAGAGAGAGAGAGAGCGAGAGAGAGAGAGAGAGAGAGAGCTGCAGGAGGGACAGTGCTGAAACTAGCACAGTCTTCCTGATAGCTAGTTAGCTATCAAATCATGTTATCTGCTCTTCACTTCTCCAGGCAAACTATGTATCTTAACTGTGTATTAATAAGTAAGTAAGTAATAATTTAGCTATTTATGTTAACTTGTATGATGTTCTAGGTGGCAGATAAGAAGAAAAGGAAAAAGGAGAATGGGGCTAATAAGGTCAACACAGTTAAAGCTCAATTAAAGCCTGAAAGGAAGAAAGTGCGAAAGAAGCTCCTAAAGTCTGCAAAAAAAGAGGAGAGCCTTAAGGGAATGACAGAAGTAAGTGTGTACCTGCTGCAAAGATAGATGCTATGGAGTGCTATTTTCACATCATTGAAAAGTTATGTCAATCTGAATGCTAACAATGTTTTATTATTATTATTGTAATTATTATTGTTTGACCATACTGCTCAGTTATGGTTCACAGAGTATTTATGCTTTTATTGCAGGATGAGGAGTGTGTGAATGGAGCTGGTGAGGCTCTGGATGCTATGCTGGCCGATCTGGGAAAAGTCAACAACAGCAGGGAGAGAGCGAGCAAGCTGTTCCAGTGGCTAATCAACCCCATTCCTGCAAAGTCCTTTTTCAGGTACAGATGAGTGTGTTGGCAGTGTTTCTGTCTGTGCATTTAGTGGACAGTGCTGTACATATTCACATTTCTATAGGCTGCTGAAGAGCAAACACTGTGATTAAACAATGGATCAATTGATCCAAAATTACAACAAAACAGAAACTTTGCAAAACTGGAAGGACACCCTGAGAGCGCAGACCTCTGCCAAGGCATGCCCTATTTCACAATATTAACGCAATGTGAATTTTCCCAGTCAGGAACTAACTTTTCCAATTTACTTGGACAGCACATAAATGCAGCACAAATTCTATACCTTGCGATGTTAATGGAAGTTAAAAATAATTTGTGTATTCACCCTGTGATTTGGATCAATTCCAACATTTAATGGCCCCATGCTACACCATTCCAGCAAGCTTTATGAAAATCAGGCCAGTAGTTTTTCTGTAATTTTGCAAACAGACAGACAAACCAAGCTGAAAACATGACCTCCTTGGCGGAGGTAATAATACACCGTGTACAATGTGTCATCTTTTTCTTGCAACCTTCACCGGCTAATGTTTTTCCTCTTTCTGAAGGGAAACGTGGGAAAAGAAACCCATTCTTGTTCAACGTAAGACTCCAGATTATTACAAGGGACTGTTCTCCACAGCAGAGTTTGATCGCATATTAAGACAGGTAAGGATCTGAAACATTTCCTTATCCATCCTTACTTTAGCTATTATTTCCCCATTTCTGTTGGAATATGTCAGTTATGTCATTATCCAGACGGATCTTTTACACAATACAACATTGTACACATTTATTATTGTTCTAAAACTCATGGGAAGTGTAAAATTGAAGCAGGTACTTCCCTTTATTATATGTGGACGTGTTTGTCCTTTTTTATAAACAAGTAATTAATAGGTGGTGGTAGCATAATTGACAACACAAAAATTCTGTTTATTTGGAGAGAGGTCTCTACTAGCTAAAGTTGGACTTGCATTGGCCGGCGTTATTTTCACTTCAAGGGTTGGTCTCCACCTCTGTAAGAGTCAGGCTGATTTACCTGAAGGGTTAAAGTTAATTTCATACATTTGCTGTTTTGAGTCTGTAATCACAGACTGATAATTATCAAAGGAAGTTCTATGAAGTTTGGTGTCATTTAAAAAAAATTTTATTTAAAGAAACAAACATAATAGGAAGTCAATATTTTTTTATCTTTAATGTGAAAATGAGCCACCTCATTCTTTTCCCTTCCTCTTTTTTTTTGTTGTATATTATGTAGTTTGTTTGTTTTCTGATTATTTTATTTACAGTAGCTATGTGCCCAGATTTGTTGCCTGTTTGTCAATGAGTAACTACCATACTTTGTCTTGTGTATTTGATAGATAATGGAGATCTGTGATACTGAACTACATGTCTGCGTTGTTTAATTTTAGGAGGATGTTAAGTATGGAGTGAACCTGGATGTCACAAGCTACACTAATGGCAAAAGAGAAACACACAATCCTCCGGGGAGAGCTCTGCCGTTCACTGTGTGGGACTTCTATGAGGTAAGGCCACATTGATGCAGGTAGTACCTCTGTATACAGTATGTCAGTATTTCTCAAGCAAAAAAAAATTTTTGCAGCCTTTAAAACCAGCAAAAGAAACTAGAAACGCTTGACAACGCCATATTATGATATTCAAAATATAAGACAATATCTAGTCACGTATATTGATATGATATCGATATATTGCCCAGGCCCAGTATCAGTGCATCATCTGCACAGTGCTCCCATTGCAGTTTATTATTCTCATCATTGGATCTCCAATCCCCAGAGTGGCTGCTCCCTCCGCATGCTGAATCCCCAGGCTTTCTCCTCCACGGTGTGGAACGTGCTGTCCATCCTCCAAGAGCAGTTTGGCAGCATGGCAGGAGCCAACGTGTAAGTATTTGGGACAGTGATTGTCCTGGTTAACCTTTTTAGATGCTATCAGTCACTGTTAAATGTGTTTTTTCCTTTTTTAACCAGATACCTGACGCCACCTGGAACACAAGGCTTTGCTCCACATTATGACGACATTGAGGCGTTTGTGGTTCAGCTGGAGGGGAAGAAACATTGGAGAGTGTACAACCCAAGGTGAGATACAGTGAGGAACCTTTTTAATAGAGCAGCATCGGAGGGGGAGCTGGGGGGCTGGCTAACTCATCTGGTAAAGCGTGCGCCCATATACAAAGGCCTAGTCCTCGACTCTTAAAATAATAAAAGAAACATTGAGTTAAATTCACACTGAATTGCTTTTGCTGCATTAACAATGCCGAAACTAGTAGATCATTTCAGCATTTTGAGTCATGCGCACTCACCATTTGCAGTTGGTAACTAATCCAGTTTTAGTGCTATTTACATTTATTATATTCGGCTCATGATACATTCAACAATGTTTTCTTAGTAGTTTGATGTAAAGTGAGTGAGAGATTAATGCCAAGAAACACACTGAAGTTGTTTTTCTGACTTTTTTCTTAGGACAGAAGATGAGATCTTGCCTGTGCTTTCGAGTGGTGAGTAAAATAATTATTTCATTATGTTTGTTTTTTTCTTAAAGTAAAAGCCATTTGTCATTTAGTTGGAAACAGGATTTATGGATAATTACAGTACGTACAGCTACCATTACTGTACCTTATTGGCTTCACACATATCTACAGCTGCCATTTCTCAGATGTGACTGCTTTGCATTTCCTTTCCAGCCAACTTCGATCAGGCAGACATCGGGAAACCGATCTTGGAAGTGGTGCTCGAAGCCGGGGATCTCCTTTACTTTCCCCGAGGATTCATCCACCAGGGCGACTGCCTCCCAGACGCTCACTCCCTCCACATCACCATCTCCTCTCACCAGAAGAACAGCTGGGGGGATCTGCTACAGAAGGTGATATTCTCTGATCCAGGCTCTAATCAGAAACCTACATGGTTAACAAAAGGCAGCATCAGTGCACAGTCACATCGCCACATTTATTGATAAAGCATTACAGGTATAGTGTAATAACCAATAGCGTTTCCCTTAAACTACTTAACCGACAGTCAGCCAACCTGGGTACTGCTAAGGTGCTCTTGAGCAAGGCACCGAACTCCCAACTGTTCTGGGCGCTTTTCCATTGGCAGCCCCCTCCCTCTGACCTCTCTCCATTAGTGCATCTATAGGTACTGAGCATGTGTGTGTACTTCAGGCCTGTCTGTAATAACAACAGTGTAAATTGTAATAATATTTTCTGGTATGCAATATTCCAGTATTGATTCCGGATAAAAGTAGCAATAGATAAGCATTACAGTAAATCACTTTAACCAGTTTGTGTTTTTGCATGTTTTTAAATATGCCAAACGTCTTTCTCCTTTTGATCTGCCCTTTTTTCAGTTGGTTCCAGCAGCATTGGAAATAGCCATGGAGGAGGATGTGGAGTTCAGACAGGGCTTACCTGTGGATTACTTGACATACATGGGAGTACAGAACTCTGACAAGGTACATTCATATGTTATTTTCTATTTATTTGTCACTTTCTGTTACCATCACCATCCTTGGCTTCTCACCAATTACACACTCATAATGACCCAAGTCCTCCTCATGTGCCTAGGATGACCCACGCAGGACAAAATTCTTCTCGCGAATTGAGAGTCTGATGAAGAAGCTTATTACTTACGCCCCAGTCGATGCTGCCGTTGATCAGAAAGCCAGAGAGTTCCTCCATGACTGCCTTCCTCCCATGCTCACACCGGGTATGTGATGGCTGCATCGGTTCTGGAAAATCATTTATTTTCAATTAATTTACTTCGGAAGAAAATTGTACTATGGCATGAAAGTTTTAATGATTATAAAGCTGCAGGACAGCCTGCCATGCATGCTTCTGATTCTAACAATTTCATGTCATCTCCCACAGAGGAATTGGCCAGCAGTGTGCAAGGAGCATCTACTAGGTGGGAGGGCGGGCAAGTTCTGGATATAGGTGCACAGATCACTACCCAGACCCGAGTCAGAATTCTCCGTGCTGAATGTGCCAGGTAATGCAAATGTTTACTGCATTTCACCGCACGTTCACACCAGGCAGGTTTGAAATGGACTATTCAACTGTGGAGTATAGCATCTATAGCCCTATTTGCACGGGACTAGTTTTACCAGGGGACCTCGTGTGATTTAGAAATGACCCCCAACATCTGTGTTTCATGCGGCGCATTCGCACGGGATAAGTGAAGTCTGTATTTTACTTAAACTTACTGACGTCATCCCCGACATATGACGTCACGTCAAAACTTTCATGTATAATTGCCAACGCAGCCAAAATGACCTCAAAATGACAGATGCCGATTGGCATGGTACAAATATTACCACACAACCTCTGTGTTTGGCGAAATATGGTAAGTAATTTGTAGTGGAACTTTTACTTGACAAATTACAAACATGGCTAATTCACACAGGAGTAAGATCACAAACGACTTCCGCAGTTAATACAAATAACTAGAGGTTCCCAGGTAATACTACTGCTTTGCAAATAGGGCTTATGACAGAGGTTGCATCTCAGAACCCTTAAATTGCCTCCTCCACATCTTAGTCCCTCCCACCGAGAAGGCACAAGCAAGTCATGCGAGGAGAGAGGCAACGAGCAAATGTGTTTTAGAGCGTCACATAAATTTGTCTGTATGGGTGGAGTTAGCAACTCTTTTGGCTGCACGTCTTCTGGGAAGGCTGCTCTCGTGTATTCTCACCTGTAACTCTTTGATGATCCCTTCTCGATGATCCCTCCTTGGTCCTCAGAGCAGAAATAAGAGCTTTGAGACGGCAGTTACCGAGGAGGGCCAGAACAACTTCCGGTTCAGCCAAAGACCGAGGATTCGAGGAGCTATCACATAGGGGTTATAAGATACAGCCCTTATGTTGTCAAGAACACCTGCTTCAATGATTTGACATTAAAGCAGAAATGTAAATAATGTCCATCTTAAAATGTAACTTTTTGTCTTCCCAGGTTGTGTAGTGATGGAGAAGCTGTTCATCTTTACTACACAACAGACAACTCCAGAGTTTACCACAAAGAGGAGCCCAAGAGTTTCGAAATAAAAGCAGAGGTAGACAGGAAGATCTATGTAAAGCTCATTTTGTACTTAGTGCCCTAATTATGTCACCTCCTAACCATATTTATTTTCTTTCAGCACACAGATGCTATGGAGTTTCTGATCCATTCATATCCCAAATTTGTGACAGTAGGAAGTTTCCCATGTGATTCTGCAGACGACAGGGTATGTTTTAAGTGCATACAATCTGTGCTGATATGTGATACTACTGTACATTCAGGCAGTTTGTTCTGTGCACAGTCCTGTTTTAGGGAGGGAACAGGTATTATATTTGACAATGTATGCAATTCTTTAAATAGCCGTGTCATTCTCACCTCTTTCTCTCATGTCCATTTTATGTATATATTTATTCTAAATTATTAATTTGAGCCTGCTTTTTTGTGAAATGATTGGGTTGAGTTGTTCCTCACATGGTTCTTTCTCTTCCCCACCCCCCCAGATTGCTTTGGCTGAACTGCTTTTTGAGAGGGGGATTATCCACACTGCAGAACCTCTGTAGTGGCCAAAGATTCTTCAGTCCACTGCATGAATAGATTTTCTCTGTACAAAATACAAACATACTTATTGCCCCAAGTAGTCTTCATTAGGTCTACTGGAATGGTCACATTGAACAACCCATTTATAAATTTGCTCTCTTTTCAGCATCAAATAAACCAGTTTCACTTTTTTTTGTGTTGCCCCGTTGTGTTAATCCTGTCATGACCCAAGTTGTGTGTTGTACAGTCTCACCAGTCATGTCTCGCTTCACTTAATAAAAAAAATTAATTGTCATGTGTTATGCAACAAAAATCACCAAGAGGTACGTTATTTTTAAGAGAAAGGGCATGTTTATTATCGGTTGATACAACTCAAAATATTAATTATTAGGAGATCCAACTCAAACAGTTAAAGGACTCTTAAACATTCTGATTTGAGGGTTATTCACACTACAGATGACAGGACACATTCCACGTAGGGATAGATTCTACTTCCAGGTCACCTCCTCACCAGACTTCAGCTCCCTAAAAGAGAACAGAAGTTAGAGTTGCATATTGCTATATAAACATGTTTCTCTTCATTACTACGCATTATGCTGATTTACATGCATAGTATTTAAAACTTTGGGGGGAGAGAATGCAGAAGCAACAGCCACCATCACTTGACCAGGAAGTAAATAGCACCCTGGTCCTTAATTCACCTGATTTACTTTTATACACATAGGTGGAAAGTGAATTTTTATTCTTACCTGCTGAACAAAACACTTTTGTTCCTGAAAGCTGTCAGCTTCTGGTCCTGCTGTTTGTCAAGGTACCATCCAATCACAAAGCCCATGGGCACTAAGATGTTCACCCAATGCTCACGGGCAAGTGCTACAAAGTTGACCATGGTTCCTACGAAAATAAATACAAAAGACACACTGTAACAAATTCTATGGCACGTATTTGATACACTGATCTAAAACAGTTACGCTTACATTTGCAATTGGAGTGATGCTTTCACATACAAATTTCATATTTTACTACTACAGTTACTGAAAAAACCTAAGCCATATCGACACTGATTGGACTTTATGCTGACAGAAACCTAAATGGTAAAGAGTTCTTTAGTCATTTCAACATGTGTCACTATGAGCTAACTTATAGATACTGGATTTATCCGCCGCTGTGCCACAGCAACAGTACACGCACGAAAAACACTCGGCAAAGAATAGTGCAGGAAATCTATCAAAATCAAAAACACATTTACCAAATTTTTTTTATAAAGTATGCCCTTGCGTAAATACAGTATGCAGATTGGATATGGATTGGGTATGCAAAATAGGGGTTATTATTTAAAAAAATAAATATTGCACTTTCACAAAGTTTCAGAGCAAATACATGTAAATGTGAGTCCAGTTACAAGTGTCAGGTGAGGATAGTGTCTAATCCTCATAAATTACATATATATCTTAGCTATCTTACATAAAACAGCAGCGAGTGTAACACCGATTACTTTAAACCATATATGCGGTAACGTTAACTGTCATTTCACCATTTACATTGTCACTTGCTTTCCTACAGAATGGAATTAAAATGCTGAAAATATAAAAAACATAAAACATAAAAAACACCAACTGCACCACAGCCACTGGCTAGCTAATCAGTTAGCTTGCTAGCATTGTGTCAGGTTTTCGTTGATGATGGTTTCTTAGTTAAAGTCATTATTTTTGATGTTTGGCACAGTTAATATGTTAGAGTGCAATGGCTCAAATAATAAAGAGACACGATGCTGGAATATGTAAAATATTACCTTCTGTTTACACCTAACCGTGGCCTTCAGCTCTTGGCTCTTCACTCACCAGGCAGAGGACATTGGACTGTACCAACTGTGCAAAGGCGACAGTGGTACTTGAACAGTAAAAAATAAATATTAACACAATGGGTTATCATATTTGAAGCACCATATGAAATCAGAATATTAAAGCACAATAATTAAAATATAGTAGGATAAAATGTGCATTCGATGTTTTGTCATAAAATCAATTTGTATTAACACCGCCATACTTGGTATGCTCCTTTGCCCTTTCACACATGATGCAGCGGCAGACATGTCTGCTAGCTAGTCGAGTGTGTACTAAAAACGCTATCCAAAATGTCTTAATGTTGGAATTATAGATAAATAACTTATTGTGTTTCTATTTCAACAGAAGAACATTTATATTATCTCATATTTAGTGGTACGTTGCACCTTCCTTTGTCTATCCAAGTCACTTAGCGTTAGCTACATACACACACACACAAGCTAAATGTAGCTAGCATGCTAGATAGACTTTACCGGGTAATTTGTTAACGTTGTTGCTATTGAGAACTAGCTGGCTTGTAATCGAACTATATACGTTATTTTACTAACTGCTCGACTAGCCAGCCACATAGTTAAACAGGCGACATTTAGCAGCGTTAAACTATTACATCGTACAATTTCAGTTTACAGTTGAACCAGGTTTGTGTTTTTTTGTAGATTTAATTGATTGAATGAGTGCTCAGTCGTAATCAAACTCACAGAGTCACACCACTTTACGTAACGTAATGCAAGATAATACGTTTTTGTTTATAAGGATGGTTGCGTAGTGGTCGGCATAACCTCATGCCAACAACCTAATTGTACTTTCAGCGTGACAACTGAAGAAAAATGACGTCCATTATCAAGTTGACAGCCGTGTCAGGGGTTCAGGAGGAGTCGGCCCTCTGTTACCTGCTACAGGTGGATGAATTCCGCTTCCTTCTAGACTGTGGCTGGGATGAGAACTTCTCAATGGACATCATTGATGCTATGAAAAGGTAGTTAATGGATCCATCATCTGATTATATCAGATTCCTCCCACTGCGAATTAAAACAAGTATGTGATGTCCATTTTCCTCAAGATATGTTCATCAGGTCGATGCAGTGCTCCTCTCCCACCCTGACCCCATACACCTGGGAGCCCTGCCATATGCTGTGGGGAAACTGGGTCTAAACTGCACTATCTATGCTACAATTCCTGTCTACAAGATGGGTCAAATGTTCATGTATGATCTATATCAGGTAAAAAGGGGGTGTGAGAGATGTCATGTAAAGTTATTTATATATAGAAATAGAGCTCAATTGCATGATAACCGTTGATTTCTTGTTCATATTCTTCCTTCCACTTAGTCTCGAAATAACAGTGAAGATTTCACACTGTTCACCCTCGATGATGTGGATTGTGCTTTGATAAAATCCAGCAGTTGAAATACTCTCAGATTGTCAATCTAAAAGGTGAGTAACTTGCACACCCTTATAGAGTCGCCCTGTTTGTGTATCGCCGATACCTTAAGTGTTTCATATCTTTCTTTTACCTGACAGGGAAAGGGCACGGTCTTTCCATCACTCCTCTTCCAGCTGGGCACATGATTGGAGGCACTATTTGGAAAATTGTGAAGGACGGAGAGGAGGAGATTGTTTATGCTGTGGACTTCAACCACAAGAGAGAAATGTGAGCACACACAAAACATTAATATGAAATGTGATTATGTTTGGCTGTTAGTCCAGGTCCTTTTTTTACTCTGTTTTTGTATTGTAGACACCTCAATGGCTGCACGTTGGAGAGCATTAGTCGTCCTTCCTTGCTTATCACAGACTCCTTCAATGCTACATATGTACAGCCGCGTCGCAAACAGAGAGATGAGCTGCTCCTTAGTAAGTCATCTTCACAAAACTCTATTGTAGTAATTAATGGATTTAACTGCATATTTATTAAATTAAATTTAGTATAATTTAGAAAATACCGCAATCATTTAATAATATGTCCCAGTGGTCTAACAAATGAAGCATCTTCATCAAGCAACATCCTTTTTAAAGTCCTCTTTTTTGTCCTTTTAAGACTATTTTGTTTAAAAATGCAGTTTATTTTCATTAATATTCTTCCTTCTTTTTTTCTTTCTCACAGCCAATGTAATGGAGACCCTTCGTGGTGACGGTAATGTCCTTATTGCCGTGGATACAGCTGGGCGTGTGTTGGAGCTGGCTCAGCTCCTGGACCAGATTTGGAGGACAAAGGATGCTGGGCTGGGAGCCTACCCACTAGCTCTGCTCAACAATGTCAGCTACAACGTGGTGGAGTTTTCTAAGTCCCAGGTATCAATCGTTTATAGACTTTTTGTATTCTTCCTTCCTTTGTTAATTTACCAGGATAGTTGTTTGGATTCAGAATCACCTTATTTGCCAAATACAATACATGCACACAATAACATGAACTTACTCTACTGTTTTTCTGTAGGTAGAGTGGATGAGTGACAAGCTCATGAGGTGTTTTGAAGACAAGAGGAACAACCCCTTCCAGTTCCGTCACTTGACCCTGTGCCACAGTCTGGCAGACCTGGCCCGGGTGCCCAGCCCCAAGGTGGTGCTTTGCAGCCAGCCAGACCTTGAGTCTGGCTTTTCCAGAGAACTCTTCATCCAGTGGTGCCAAGACGCCAAAAACTCCGTCATCTTGACCTACCGCACTACACCTGGAACCCTTGCCCGCTACCTCATCGACAACCCTGGAGAGAAGATGCTGGATCTGGAGGTGAGACCAGCAGTCAGGATGCTGATTTATTGTGACAAATGCCCCATGGGAAGCTCCTGTCTCTCACATTCAGATCCAGCTGAGGAAACGACAAAAGGTGTCATTCTATCATTTGCACCATATCCATCTTTCACTTTTGTCATTATGACAGGTGAGGAAAAGGGTGAAACTCGAAGGCAAGGATCTGGAAGAATATCTTGAAAAGGAGAAAGTAAAGAAAGAAGCTGCAAAAAAGCTTGAACAAGCAAAAGAGTAAGTAGAACTACACATGGGTTGACTGGGTGCTTGAGGGTTAGATGTCTATTCTTGATGATGCCTTATGCCGGTTTGTCTAGCAAAAAATGTGATTGATACAGTTTTTCCTGTCTAACAGCTAAAATGGGAAACGGCAACAGTAATGCAAATGGTGCTCTACCTTGCAAATTTAAAACGAGATATTTAAAAGGAAATCTCAAAATGGGAGATGAGTCATGCCACATTTAGGACAACATGTATACTCTGCAACTGAACAAAAACATCTTTTCTGGTAAAATGAAACTTGTATGCACGCTGTTCATTTTTAATTCATGCACTTGCAGGGTGGATGTAGACTCGAGTGACGAGAGCGATATGGACGATGATCTGGACCAGCCAGCTGCAGTGAAAACTAAACACCATGACTTGATGATGAAGAGCGAGGGGAGCCGCAAAGGCAGCTTCTTCAAACACGCCAAAAAGTCTTATCCTATGTTCCCCACACATGAAGAGAGAATCAAATGGGACGAGTATGGGGAAATCATCAGGTACTACATTATTGATACGCAACGTGAACGTCAGGTTACAGAAAGATGGGTACAGATCATTTACAGCTGCCATCATCAATAAGCCATGATTGGTTTCTCACAGGCTAGAAGACTTCCTGGTTCCTGAACTGCAAGCCACAGAGGAGGAGAAAAACAAACTGGAATCCGGGTTGACCAATGGTGATGAACCCATGGACCAGGATCTCTGTTGTTCCCACCAAATGCGTCTCCAGTGTAGAAAATCTTGAAATTAGGTCAGTGATCCTTTTAAATCTGAATGACTCTGTGACAGGAACTGTGGGGTTTAAGTTCACCATTTTAACTGCCACTAGAGCTGATCATTGGCCAACAGTACAATGCTGTAGTGTGCTGGAGGGCCTCCAGCTGTCAATGAGTGTAACTGTGTGAAAGTGTCGTATGAAAGGAAAAAAAAAAGGTTATGTCTACCAGCAAACCTCTCCTGGATGAATAAGAAGTCTTTCAGGGAGTTGGGTTGGTAACCGGAGGGTCGCTTGTTCAAGTCCCCTTTCAGGGACTGGTAGCTGAAGAAATGCCACATCACCTCCTGGGCACTGCCAGGTGCTCTTACCGTACCGTCCCCCAACTGCTCAGGGCTCTGGTCCCGCACTGGCAGCCCACTCACTCTATCTCTCCATTTGTGCATGAATAGGTCCTGAGCGTGTGTGTGTGTGTGTGTGTGTGTGTGTGTGTGTGTGTGTGTGTGTGTGTGTGTGTGTGTGTGTGTGTGTGTGTGTGTGTGTGTGTGTGTGTGTGTGTGTGTGTGTGTGTGTGTGTGTGTGTGTGTGTGTGTGTGTGTGTGTGTGTGTGTGTGTGTGTGTGTGTTGTGATTACTAACAAAAAAGAGTGTAAATTATAATTTCCCCACTGGGGATCAATAAACAGTATAAATTATTATTATTAAATTATTACATAGGGTTTGACAATTCAGCTGTATTAAAAAGCTTGAGCCCACCTTCATTCTTCTACAGAGCGAGAATCTCGTACATAGACTACGAAGGTCGCTCTGATGGCGACTCCATCAGGAAGATTATTAATCAGATGAAGCCCAGGCAGCTGGTGATTGTTCGCGGGCCACCGGAAGCCAGTCTGGACCTGGCAGAGTCCTGCAAGGCATTCAGCAAGGACATCAAAGTCTACACACCCAAACTGCAGGAGACTATAGACGCCACCAGTGAAACACACATCTACCAGGTCAGCCTCATTGAAAGCCTGCTTTTTTCTTTTCTTTTTTTTTTATTAAAGTGAATATGGTTGCCTCTTACTGATTGCATGTACAGAATAGTTTTACTTAGTAGTGCGTTTCATTCACTTCTGAACTCGGAGCTGGGAATGACGACGCACCCGATCTGAATGCGTTCCATTCAGACTTTTCATTATGGGCTAGTTCTAGCCAGGTAGCCTGGGGTACTCGGTTGTTGTCCGACTTACCAAGTCGGAAATCCGAGTCCGGGGGAGGCATGGTTCTGACTTTGACCTCAGAAATTCCAAACTCTGAGTACAAATGGAACGCACTATAAGTGTATCTTAACGTTTCCTTTTAAATGTGTGTGTTTAAATAGATTTCATGAAGCTAAAATATTCTGCCATGAAATAGGTAAACCTGATAAATCTGTCTTTGTCAGCCCCTTGGCAATAAAGCCAGGACGTTAACCGCTACAAGGTTGATTTCTTTAGCAAAGGCATCAAAGTAGCCTTCCATGACAGGCCAATGTCTTCATGTCGTCTCATCTTCTTGCGGTAAAGGTGCGGTTGAAAGACTCCTTGGTGAGCTCCCTGCAGTTCTGCAAGGCCAAAGACACAGAGCTGGCCTGGATCGACGGCGTGCTGGACATGCGCGTGGTGAAGGTGGACACGGGTGTGATGCTGGAGGAGGGGGTGAAAGACGAGGCGGAGGAAGGCGAGCTGGCCATGGACGTGGCCCCCGATCTTGGCATCGACCAAGACGCCACGGCGGTGGCAGCACAGCGCGCCATCAAGAACCTGTTCATGGAGGACGAGAAGGAGGTGTCCGAAGAGAGTGATGTCATTCCCACGCTGGAGCCACTGCCTCCACACGAGGTAAGGCGGGGAACAAGCAAAGTGGTTACGATAAGTCATTATTTGTGAATATGAGTTGTAGGGGTTTTGGCAAATGTGTAAAAATGAAATGTTAACATTTGTTGCTCGTAAGCTTAAATATTCTCTCCATCCTGTTAAAAAATATTAAAACTACATCTATTCCCTCTCACTGATTTAAAAAAAAGAAAAAAAAAAAAATCTATGAATATGCAAAGATTCTTATTTCAAAAGTTGAAGTGCTGGCCACAATATGTCTCAGTGAATGACAGACTGGTGTAAATTATTGGACAGTGATGGGCTTTCAAACTAGTTTTGATGTAACAAATGCTCGTACGGACACGCATTCTACTTAAAAACTTTCCCCCATCAGAAGATTAATGTGAAAACAACCTTCTAGTATCAAACTGTGCCCAAACATCATTCTGCACAGTGAAGGCCAAACCTCTAAATATAGCAACAGTGAACAAAACTGGTAACCTCATTTCAATAGTCTTTGCAGTCATGCAAATTATTTATGGCTAAAGAAATAGTACAAGCGAAAGATTACGGCTGCACGATTTGAGGAAAATATGCGATAACGTTAAATATTCCGATAACTATTACTTGCAATAAATAACCAATGTTGAAGTGTTCTCAGTATGCATTTCTGCTGCTTTCAGTATTCTGCTAAAATACAACAAATTCTTAGTTGAATTTACAGCAAACAAAATGCAATTTAAAACATTCCTTTATTAAACACATTGAAAATTGAATTGAATATAAAAGGCACCACTGAAAAAAGAATGACTGTGACATTTTAAAGTTCAGTTTTCTACTGCTTTTTTCTTTCAGCTAACACAAAAAAATCTCTGAGTGTCTTTTGCGATATGTTGCAGCCTTTTGCGATTTGTATATTGCGCCAGTTGACATTGTGAGGATGATAGAAAAAGGATATGTTTTGCAGCCCTACAACAGATGAGTCTAAAATGCCATCAGCTGCTGCAGCCAGCAGACAAAAAACTGCTTATTTTAATGCCCTAAGACTCCATGTTGTCAGGAAAGAAATTGGGAGACTGTTTGCTCAAGGTTAGTGGCAGAGAGGAGTTAATCACTGAACTGGTCACTATGGGACTCTGATTGGGGCGACATTTTAACACAATTCCACCAGTATGTGTCCTCAATGGCATCTAAGCAATTCAGACAGCCCTCAGTGTGATTGGCCCTCTCTTCTGGTCTCCGTCCAGATTTCAGGGCATCAGTCGGTGTTCATCAACGAGCCTCGCCTGTCGGACTTCAAGCAGATCCTGCTGAGAGAGGGCATCCAGGCCGAGTTTGTGGGAGGAGTGCTGGTATGCAACAACATGGTGGCCGTCCGCAGGGTGAGTTGTCCTTCCCACTGGCTCAGCGACTGTGTTATCCATCAGCTCCCTGCGACACTAGTCTCCACTAACCCTCAACTGGGAGAGTACAGAACACATGGCACAGGCTTATTTTTTATTTTTTTTGCCAAATCCACGCAATGAAAACATTGAGCGTCTGGTTTTAATCCAAATTGGTGCAAATGAGTTGTATAGTTGACATGTAGCCAGTGTTTTAATGAAATTAAAGGACATGTACAAAACACTTTAAAATATTTGTCCAACAACTCCAAAGAACTCAAAAGGCCTTTGGATCGTCACAAAAAATCCATCCTTTCACATCTCCTGTCTGTGACCTTAAAAAACTTTTATTATACCCGTCAAAGTCTCAGAAACAACTCAACAATCATTTAGCATTGCAACAAATAGACGGAATACATTTCCAATGAGTATTTATTGCCTTATATTCTGTTAACTGAGAGCCATTAGAAGTAGCGTTGCGCTGCTGAGAATGATCCCCATAGGATATGCTAATATTGTTGTAAAGCAGTGTGACTTATTCACAGAAGTATTTCTATATGTGTTTACTGGTATTGGCAGTAAACCAAAATCAAAGTGTTAGCATTGCATTTAGATGGTGTCGTTTACAATGAAATATACTGTAGTTACTGTAGATTAAGAGTAAAACGTATTTACCAACAAAGTCAGATAAGATAACATTAAAAGATACATTTTTGTCTTTGAACTGAAACGGAGTTGGTCAGAATTTCACAAAACCTGTCAAGTGTCTTATTTTATATTAAGCTGTGGTTCCTAAGGTTTTATAGGTTAAGGTTTTATTTGCTTACACACTATAACATAAGGTACCAGTGCTTAACACTAAATGGAACATTAACACCAAGAGAAATACATACCCCGATTCCAATGAAGTTAGGACATTATGCAATGATTTGCAAATCCATTTCAACCTATATTCAGTTGAATACACTACAAAGACAAGCTATTTGATGTTCAAACTGATCAACTGTTTTATCACCTCGGAACCTCGACTGAGGTAGTGCTAAAGGTACCAGGGACTTTTTTCGTAATGGAAAACGAAAAAAGACGAGTAGAGTCGATGTGAGTCGAGCAGGTACCAATGCAAGTGCAAAAACGGCAAAAGTGGTGAACCTCGCCCCATACTTGGTTGTGAACGACTGAGCCTTTTGGGGATGCTCCTTTCATACCCAATTAACCCGTGGCATCAAATTCAAAATGAGTGAATATTAAAAAAAAAAAAAAAATGTTGTATCTGTAGTGTATTCAATTGAATACAGGTTGAAAAGGATTTGCACATCATTGTATTCTGTTTGTATTTAAGTTTTTCACAACGTCCCAACTTCATTGTAATTGGGTTTTGTAAATACAGCCTGCCTAAGTAGGATTTAAAAGGATAACAGTGGCATATAAACACAACTCACCTCAGAAGGATGGCACAACAGAAGAATCACAGGCAGAACTTAAAAATTAAAGGAAAAGGAAAAGTAGGAGTGAGCCAGGATACCAACAACAAAATGCATAATTGACAAGACCCTAAAATAGACGCAACACAGAAGATGAAATCAAAGAGAACTGAGACCTTCAAAGTGGGTGTGTGTGTGTGTGTGTGTGTGTGTGTGTGTGTGTGTGTGTGTGTGTGTGTGTGTGTGTGTGTGTGTGTGTGTGTGTGTGTGTGTGTGTGTGTGTGTGTGTGTGTGTGTGTGTGTGTGTGTGTGTGTGTGTGTGTGTGTGTGTGTAAAATGTAAAACTTGCCGTGGATCCCTTCATTAGACATTTAAATCCCAAGTCTGAACAGTCTGTGGGAGTGAATTTGAAGCATATTTATTTTCTAGGTCAACAGTGTGCTGTACAGCCAGGGCTGGTACATATATGTTTAAAGGTGAAACCAGGATGTACAAAGTGTTAATGAATGAACCTGTATGACCCATCTTTGTCCAGACGGAGGCAGGACGCATTGGCCTGGAAGGCTGCCTGTGTGACGACTACTATAAGATCCGGGAGCTGCTGTATCAGCAGTACGCCGTGGTATAGCAGCAGCAGCAGGAGCAGCAGGAGGAGGAGGAGGACACGCCGCAGAAGAGCATACCATGGCAATACAGAGACAATCCTTTACACGGACTCTACCCAGAGAAAAAGAGCATACTACACTCAGGCTACCTCTGCCTCAGGGGCGGCTTTAGCTGTTTCACGGCAATCCCTGTTGTATATTTTCCCTTTTTTTATAATTTTTTTTTCCAGATACAATTTTTTATTGTTAGTGTACCTCCACAAAGTGAGAGAGGTGGATGCTTTCCCCCGACTGACCCATCTGTGTATGTGTGTGAACACACTCTACAACTCGTCTCTGTATAGTAACATCCTGATGGACTAAAGGATTCCCCTTCCCATTCTGTCATTAAAAAACTGTGTTTTCATATATGCTTCACTGTTAAAGGTTTTTCTCAGATGTCGACATAACAAGCACAGTAGTTCACTCTATAGCGGGCAGTAAATTAAACACCACACATACTTTCTGGGATAGGAGAAAGAAAAGCCTATGGGTCATTTGCATTTCTTTAAACCTATCACAATGGTCTTGGGCGGCGCTAAGCTCCGGCACAGAGACGGTTGCTCTGCAAAATAGTCTCGGGAAGGAACTTGTTTTGGTGGAACATTTGCAATCTGCAAAAGAAAATGCCAAATAAAATATTAAATAAGTTAACTGTTAACTATGAGTGCACAATTCAGAAAATGTCATGATTCAATCTGAAATTTAGGCTCAAGATTCAATTCAAAATCGATTTTTGATTCAAAAATGATTTTCAATTAAAAAAGCGATTCACAGTCTGTAAATGTAGTTACTTTTCCCTTGTGATAGTATACACGCCATTACAAAACCTTTTTAATATATGAATTGATTTTGAATCGGTAGAGCTTGTAATGCAGCATGAATTATGTAATACATTTGATGTCTCAAGACCAAACTAAGCTAATCCTGAGGAACATCATTATAGTAATTTTCTCAAAATTGACACATTTCCTCCAGAGCCACAGGATACAGCTAAATAGTCTTCCAAACTAGTAAACTTTATGTAAAATTGGTATATTATGCTGAATATTATGCTGAATATTTATATAAGTATATTATTTGTTGCCAAAAATAAGTAATAAGTAATGATAGCCACCTCTACCCATATTGTGTTTTTAGTGTGTTGATCACCAAACTGCCTACTAGGTCAACTCGTTACTGCGGTAACACCAGATGGAGACATTTTT